>APFE030374833.1:0-105104 GCA_000404065.3 Pinus taeda
ACTTTGATCATATGTTGTCTTCTATCTATATTCTAATGCTGTGTGTTTGGAAACATGAATGAAAATCTTTAAAATTATCTGTTTTTATAAAAAATAAATATTTAATGTATTTTTACAATGATCGAGTCTTTGAAATCAAGCCGGCCGAGTTGATACGAAGTCGGAGTGGCAGTCGGAGTCGACCCTTGGCTGAGTTGGAGTCGGAGTCGGAGTTTTAAAACATTCCCTACACCCTTTCCGGGATAGGTGGCATCGACTCCAAGTATAATCCCACGATTTTTTTCGTCTCTACAAATTCAAGAGAGCACCCTTTTATCCGATGAGGTGCCTTGAAGCACTATGATCAATAACCCAGCCTCCCAAAGAATCTGAAGGAGAGGGCCATTACAAGATAATGCTTCTTTATCTTATTAGAAACAATTTTGATTCTTCATACTTGGCGTTCCTTGCTTTCTTTGAAGAGTCGGTCGTTTCCTTGATGACCTGCATTACTTGTCATTCCTCTGATCAATGAAGATGTCCCTGGAATGATTGTTATCATCATCAAGTGATGTGTCCCTACCTTAGACACTCCTTCGCATAATGGCCGAACTTATTACAACCAAGGCATTTGCCTTTACTTCCACCCTTAGATCCGAACTTCCCATTGAAGTGATCTTTAGGTAGGCCATCAGAAACCTCTGCTGCGCCATTCTGATAATATTCTCTGCTTCGAATTCACCCTTGGTGAATTTGAAGAGGGATGAGGAATCCATTGATCATTTTTTCCTTTCCCAACTGTCTTCGGTGATTGCTCTCACTCTTGCTTGGGCATTGCCTTCACCTTAGCTCTGATACCATGTTAATTTTAGGTATGTTCTATGCTTAGAGCAATTTATTTCAATTTTCACAGATAGCTCAATATCTTTTCTAGATTAGCAATCACATTAGCATTAAAGTAAACTGCAGATAGAACATAAACATAAATCGCAAAAGACAAGCCAAAACAAGAGGACACAAGATGTGGCGCTAGCCAGGGACAGCCCCCGATGTGGGGAAACCCTTGATCAATTCTTCTTATATGTTCTTCAATAGTTCAGCAGAGAGAGAGAGAGAGTATATTTACAGCAGAAGTCAACACTTTGACTTATCTAGATAAGAGCATATATCATCTCTAAGAAGATGATACATGAGATCAGTTGAAGACATGTTGCTTCAACTGATTCTCCAAGGTGACTCCTTCACCTATTGTTGTGCTGCATTTCATCATCATGCTGCACCTCACTGTGCTGCACCATGCTGCACCCATCATCTTAGGGCGGCGCTATCCCTTAGGATCTATCCTCCTACTAAAAAGTAGAGAGGAAGATATCCTAAGTGTGTTGAAATGACTTGAAGGCCACCTCTATTTATACTAAAACGTTGAGCACAAGTGGGGTTTATTTGGTTGTTGGCTGACCTTGATGAATTGTCTTATAACACAAATAAATTCATATCTCCATGAATACTTATCGGAATCAGATGATTTTTAGATCAATCCTACATCTCTCAGTGAGAGGGATCCAAGAAAAATATCAACTTCCGTTAACAAGATGACCCACATGGAGTTTGGCCCTAGTTGCCAATTTTAACACTCCCTCTCAACTAGGGAGAACTCCATTCACTGATCCATATGTCTGACTGCACTATCTTTGCCATCAGTGCCATGCACTGCTCTACTCTGCTCTGCTGAACCATGAAGAAGAAGAATTGATCAAGAATGTCTCATACCATTCTCTACTAACCCGAAGTCAGTTTCATCTGAAGAGGGTGTGTCACATCACTCTTACTGACCCGAAGTCAATTTTATTGGTCCCAGATCAATATCACAAGAGAGTGTCTCAAACCACTTATACTGATCCCATATTAGTTTCATTGATCCCAGATCAATGGAGGTCATCCTAGCATAGGGAGTACAGTAGATACAACGATGCATCCATTGATAGTACTACTATGGTCCCTAACCCCATTTCCCTACTCATTGATCAGATGAGAGGTACTTCCCATGAGACCCAGACTGCATGGGTAGGATGCCTCGACAAGAGAACTAATCATCTTGTCCACAGGAGAACGAATCATCTTGTCCATTGGTTGTCACAGGAGAACTAATCATCCTGGCCCACAAGAGAACTAATCATCCTGGCTCACAGTCGCCATGGGAGAACTAATCATCCGGACCCACAGGAGAATTAATCATCCTGTTCCATAGTTGCCATGGGAGAACTAATCATCCCAGCACACAGGAAAACTAATCATCCTGTTCCATATCGCACCACCAGGGGAGGGTGAGTCGCCCTGTGGTCGTATGTCGCTCCAGTAAGTACCCCAAGCCCCCCAGAGCTCCCAGAGCTCAATGCATGCAACATGCAGGACCCTTGTACGGAGGTCTCTCAACGACTCCAAGTTGTTCGAGAAAATCACAAATTTGACCATTCCCGAGGCTTTGACAAAATGTCTGCAACCTGTACATCAGTCTCAATGCAATGGAGCCTCCTCGCTCATCGACTTACCATATCCCAGATATGGCAGTATCTAATGTTTATCTGCTGGAGCAATCATCGAAAACGAGATTCCTCAATAATCGAATCCCCCCTCTTGTTTTCACAGAGAATCACTGTGGTATTCATTATGCGTACAAACAACTCACTGAAGAGCTTCCAGAACTAAGCAGCTTCATACAAGATCATACTCGTAGCTATGTATTCGGTCTCGGCAGTGCTTATAGCAACCGACTTCTGCTTCTTGGTCATCAATGATATTGAAGCAGAACCCAAAGATAATGAGCGCTGAGAAGTGCTCTAGTGATTCTTCGCACTTTTGCCCAGTCACCATTCGAATAATCATGCAGCTTCATATTTCCGATAGTGTATCTCAATCCATGAGAGATTGTGCCTCGAAGATATCTCATAAGATTCTTGGCACCAATCCAGTGAGGCTCAACCAAATATGAGCTCACCATGCTAACTGCAAAACATATGTCCGGACGGAAGTTCACCAAGAACATTAACGCGAATGAGTTTATGAAACTCAGAGGCATTTCCCAAATCTGGTTCGACATCACCACCATATAACTTCTGAAAGTTAAGATCCTCGAGGTAGTCACAGGCTTGCAGTTTATCATTCCACATTCGGAATCCAACTCCCTGTTCTGCAAATGAGAGGGTCTGCACCTGTCAAAAATAGGTCGTCCTCATAAGGTGTCGGTATGAGAGGTCTATCATCCACAACCTTTGGGTAATGGTTTGGATCGGTTTCACTCCTAGTGAATCTCAGCTTCATCAGACAACTATCGATCCTCTCATATTAAGCCTGGGGTGTTTTACTTCAAACCATAGAGGGCTTTCTTCCACTTGTATACATGAGATTCCCAATCATGAATCTCAAACCCCTCGGGTTGTTCAAAACCTGTGGACCTGTTACATGAGGGGAATGGTCCCCTTGTAAGATTTTCTTTCGGTACATCTCAAACATGTACCTTCATGCTCTTCTTGAATTCAGGCATCCCAGTCACCATCTGACTCACATCGTGTAGGCCCCATAGGTAGACCTCTGGTGTTATAAATGTGATATGTCAATTGACATGATCCCCAATGGACCATTCTGCAACTTGATAACTGAACCCATGAGAAAAAGCATCTTTGAAAATTCTATTTTTTAACACGTACCTTTCTATCGATGAATGCCACCCTGAACCTTTGACTTCCATTTCCGAGATAGACACCAGGTTCTTCTTGTGATTAGGTACATAAAAGAGATTCTTGCAAATGAATAGAGTTAACCTCATTCAATTGAGGGGTAACATTTCCTACACCCTTTCCAAGATAGGTGGCATCGACTCCAAGTATAATCCCACGATTGTTTATGTCTCTACCAAATTCGAGAGGGCACCCTTCTATTCGATGAGGTGCCTTGAAGCACTACGATCAATAAGCCAAATTCCCAAAAAATCTGAAGGAGAGGGCCAATACAAGATAATGCTTATTTATCTTATCAGAAACAACATTTGATTCTTCATACCTGGGGTTCCTTGCTTTCTCTGAAGAGTCGGCCATTTCCTTGATGACCTGCATTACCTGTCATTCCTCTGATCATTGAAGATGTCCTTGGAATGATTGTTTGTTGAAAATAGCAACAAGAAATGCTAAAAATAGAAATGCTAAAACTAACACTGCTATAAATAACAGTTCAGCCATTGTTGAACATAGCAACACGGAATGAAAAAATGGAAGTGCTAAAAATAACATTCTATAAATAGCATTTCGGGATACCTTCCTATTTTAGTTAGTCCCTGAACTAAAATAGTGAAGTAAAATTCGAATTTGATCTTAGCAGCTATTTGTAAAATAATTAATTAATTCGTCTTGAGATAATTAGTTAAGGAAAATCAAACATGAAGTCTATGTGGGGACATGCAATAGTTTCTCCATTAATTGAGGAATTTATCCATCAGTTAAATAGATAAGGATGAGTTGTAATTAGTTGGCTCAGTTAATTGAGTCAAGTCTAGTTAGATTAATTCAAACAGTTTGTTGAATTAATTTAAGTTCAGTGACTTAATGCTTGCATGCATGTAACTACTGCACTTCAGATAACGAAATATTCTCTCATAAATATCTCATGCATGTGAGTTCAGTTAGAGACCCAGTTGAGATCAGATGGGGGGGGGCAGCGTACTATCAGTTGTTAGAATATTCCATTGTGAATATTCCTTGCATGCAAAAGGAATTCTTTCCTTGGGGATTGTGTAGTTACTTCTTCAGGTTTTGTGAGTGTGATGAGGCCAATTCACACATGTGGCTTCACTGGACCCCAAGAAAAGCTGTGCAAGGAAATAGGAGGCTTGGAGGGCTTGAGGAGGACATATACTATGTCTATTCAATCTGTGAGCTGTATTGTTTGATCGCAAAGAGAGCAGGATAGCTTGAGCGCTGATTCTTTTTGTAACTTGAACAAGATTTCCACTTGTATGATAATACAAAGATTGGGGTTTTAGGCTGAGGCTTTCCTCGAGTTATTTCTTCTGCATTATGTGTGATTGATTTCCCATTCTCAGTTATATGTGTTCTCTTGATCTTGCTCAATTCGATTAAGCTTCCGCAAAGTGTTGTAGAAGTAGATCTTGTATTGTGTTTTAGTATATTGCATAAATCTGTTGATCTACAGTGGGAATTTCTAAATGGTATCGGAGCAAAGGTGATCAAGGCAAAGAACAATATACAAGAAGTTCGAAGTTCGAAGTTTGTGGTTCCTGAATATAGAAATCGAGTTTTTATCACATCTCAATTTCACCAATGGCGTTCAGTGGTTTAAGACTCAAGTATGCCCTTGATGGCAGCTTGAATTATATAGCTTGGAAGGATCGCATGGAGGCAGTATTAGAGGATAACGGTCTAAAGGACTTCATTGATCAAGAAGTCTCCAAACCGACTGATGCTACTCAACTAGCGGAATGGAAGAAATGTGTGGCTAGAGCAAGGAATTTCTACATTGTTATCTTCATCAAGTGATGTGTCCCTACCATTCGAACACTACTTCACATAATGGCCAGACTTATTACTACCAAGGCATTTGCCTTTCCTTCCACCCTTAGATCCAGACTTCCCAATGAAGTGATCTTTAGGTGGGCCATCAGAAGCTTCCGCTGCACCATTCTGATAATATTCTCTGCTTCGACTTCACCCTTGGCGAATTTGAAGAGGGATGAGGAATCCATTGATCCTTTTGTCCTTTCCCAATTGTCTTCAGTGATTGCTCTTTCTTTCTTGCTTGGGCAATGTCTTCACCTCAGCTCTGATACCAGATTAATTTTAGGTATGTTCTATGCTTAGAGCAATTTATTTCAATTTTCACAGTTAGCTCAATATCTTTTCTAGATTAGTAATCACATCAACATTAAAGTAAATTGCAAATAGAACATAAACAGAAATCGCAGAAGACAAGCCAATACAAGAGGACACAAGATGTGGCGCTAGCCAGGGACAAACCCCAATGTGGGGAAACCTTTCATCAATTCTTCTTATATGTTCTTCAATAGTTCAACAGAGAGAGAGAGAGAAAGATAGTATGTTTACAACAGATGTCAACACTTTAACTTATCTGGATAAGAGCATAGATCATCTCTAAGAAGATGATACATGAGATCAGTTGAAGACATGTTGCTTCAACTGATTCTCCAAGGTGACTCTTTCACCTATCATTGTGTTGCATTTCATCATCATGTTGCACCTCACCGCACTGCACCACGCTGAACCCATCATCTTAGGGCAACGTTATCCCTTAGGATCTATCCTCCTACTAAAAAGTAGAGAGGAAGAGATTCCAAGTGTGTTCAAATGACTTGAAGGCCACCTCTATTTATACTAAAACGTTGAGCACAAGTGGGGTTTATTTGGTGGCTGGCCGACCTTGACACATTGTCTCATAACACAAATAAATTCATATCTCCATGAATACTTATCAGAATCAGATGATCTTTAGATCAATCCTACACCTCTTGATGAGAGAGATCCAAGAAAAATATCAGCTTCCATTAATAAGATGACCCACATGGAGTTTGGCCCTAGTTGCCAATTTTAACAAGAAGGCCTTTTCATCAAGATTTGCCGATATCCATTACGAAAAGATAACTATCCACATCAACAAAATCCTCCAAAAAGTTGTCCTACTAATAAATTTTAAACTTGCTAAGGGATTTCTCCCCAAATCCAATCATGAGAAAATGAGAGGAAGTGCATGTCCATTTATAGAGGCGGTGCTCAACTTCTCTTATCTTAAAATTTTAATATTTAAGGCTAATAGCCCCTAATCTAGCCTAAGGAGGGGAAAAAAGCCCTCTTTGCTATTAATTAATCTAAATTACACAGATTAAGGGCCATTTGTGCCACTCGACAAGTTCTAATTGGTAGAAGTCATCAAAGGTGATCTAACTCCACAAATGAGGGGTTTTTGGTGCAACATCTGGCTTTCAAAGGCCCTTCAACATCTCTTTCTCTTCCAGAAATTGAACAAGACCATCTTCAAATATGGGCAATGAGGTCCTCAAGGTCAAAAACATCCCCAAGGTGATGACAAATAAGGGTTTCATAATGCATTAGCAGGCCTTCACAAACTCCTAAAGGGCTGGTTTTATTCACACAATGTGGACACCTGAACCTTTAAAGTAGCATTTTCCAAAATGTAACTCAAACTATTTCGATATGTGAGTCCCCTTGCTACAAGTCAGCTCTAGACTTGTATTTTTGTCTTTGACCAAAATGCAAGTTGGCCCTGTACTTCATATTTCAATATTGAATTAACTTCAAATATGAATTAATTTCAATTCCAGTGTGAGTTGGCCCTATCCAATATTGCTTGAATACATTTGCTTTTATCCCTACAAATTGGCCCATCTTCATCAAAATAAACATATGTCGGCCTTGTCTAGACTTTTACCTTACATATATGTATAAACAACCATTGATTTTTTCATTCTTCTTTGATGTAACTTGTTGGATACTTCCTCAATAACTAGGCTGCACCCTTCTACAATTTCATGGTTTGTCTTTGTTAAAATTGGCAACTAGGGCCAAACTCCATGTGGGTCACCTTATTTATGGCAGCTGATATTTTTCCTAGATTCCTTTCGTCGAGAGGTGTAGGATTGATCTAAACATATCCGATTCCGACAAGTATTTATGGAGATATGAATTTATTTGTATTTACTTGACAAAACATTTCGAAATGAGTCCCCTTGCTACAAGTCACCTCTAGACTTGTATTTCTGTCTTTGACCAAAATGCAAGTCGGCCCTATACTTCATATTTCAATATTGAATTAACTTCAAATATGAATTAATTTCAATTCCAGTGTGAGTTGGCCCTCTCCAATATTGCTTGAATACATTTGCTTTTACCCTTACAAATCAGCCCAGCTTCTTCAAAATAAACGTATGTCAGCCCTGTCCACACTTTTACCTTACATATATGTATAAATACCCATTTATTTTTTCATTCCTTTGATGTAACTTGCTGGATACTTCCTCAATAACTAGTCTACACCCTTCTACAATTTCATGGTTAGTCTTTGTTAAAATTGGCAACTAGGGCCAAACTCCATGTGTGTTACCTTATTTATGGTAGCTGATATTTTTCCTAGATTCCTCTTGTCGAGAGGTGTAGGATTGATTTAAAGTTTATTTGATTCCAACAAGTATTTATGGAGATATGAATTTATTTGTATTTACTTGACAAATTCTTAAGGTCGACTAGCAGCGAAATGTGTGGCACACATGCCCAACAAATCATATAAGTACAAGTGAGGTTGATTCATTATCAACTCATCTCATCTCAACTCATCTTCTCTCTCATCATCTTATTGGGCAATCAAGAAGGACGAATTAGGGCAGCTTCTCTCACACGTGCGAGAAGAAGGACGAATTAGGGCAGCATTTAGGGCATTGTTGACATTTCTAGGGCTGCGTTGACCAAATGTTGGGTTGTTTTATGGAGCGTTGACCAAGGGAAGACATGCATTGACTTTTTAGGGGCTGCGTTAACTGGTTAGGTTTGACTGCAAATTGCTGAACTTTTGATTGATTATTGTGGACTGTTTTGGGCTACTGAAGATAGCTGTTGAAGACCGAGTTCTTCAAGTTGACTTGAAGTCAATCCGGGGCTGTTTTGACCAAGTTTGACTTTGCTGATTTAGGGTTTGAATTGTACTATTTCTCTTTGCTGATCTATTGAAGATTAAAGAAGAATTGTTCAAAGGGTTTCCCCACATTGGGGTTTGTCCCTGGCTAGCCGCCACATCTTGTGTCTCTTGTCTTGGCTTGTTTTCTGTCGATCGTTTAATGTTCTATTTGCACTTTACTTTATGTTTATGTGATTGCCAAACAGTGGCTAATAAAATGATTTGAAGTAAACTGCTCTAAGCATAGAACATACCATAATTTAACATGGTATCAGAGTTGAGGTGAAGACAAATCCCAAACAAGAGCAAGAGCTAGAGCAATCACCGAAGGCTGTTGAAGCAATTTCAAATAAGTCATGTGGTCCTCAACGCACTTCCCCGCTGAAGACAAACTCTGTGAGAAGTTTGACTATCATGGATGGAAGATGTCTCTCGATCTAACATTAGAAGAGCAGGAAGTGTTGGACCATGTGAGAGGCATTTTTGCTGAGCTTCCATCAAATGCATCCGCTGCTAAAAAGAACAAGTGGACCAGGGGAGAAGTCAAAGCAAGGAAGATCATCCAGGACTTTATCGACAAGCGCCTGGTGGCCTATGTTTCCGAGCTGACCGCTTCCAAGGAAATCTACGATAGACTGGTGAGTTTATTTAAAGTTAATGATGCAAATCAAGTTTTGTTCCTTAGAAATAAGCTGAAGGAAATTAAGAAGGGCAAAGATGAGAGTATGCAAGCATATTTCTTAAGGATCACCGAGATCAAAAATGATCTCCTATCTATTGGGGAAGTAGTTCCTGACAGGGAAATGACTATCACAACTCTTGGAGGGCTGCCACCTGAATGGTATATATTCAGGACTACTCTTCTCAACAATAATGTAATTCCTGGATTTGAGGAATTGATGGCAAGATGCATTCAAGAAGAAACAAGGATGGAAGAGAAAGAAATTGCCTACTTGCCTTTTCTTCTCATGCTAAAAGAAGAAACCATTCCAGGTCTAAATCCAAAGGAAAGGCTAAACCGAAAGGTGGAAGAAAAGGACGATGTTACAATTGCAACAAAATGGGCCACTATGCAAGGGAGTGCCCTAATAAAAGGGACTCACACCATGATGATGACCAAAATCACTCTCAAGGCAATCAAAGGAATGGCAGGTCCAATGGCAGAGGTAAAAGGAATGTTGGAAATTAAGGAAGAGGTCAACCCTTCAAGAAAGTAAGAAACTCTAGGTAAGAATCTAACGTTGTTAGCAATAAGCAAGATGAATATTATCTACCAGTGGCCCTCTCTACTACTACTACCTGCTCTTGAGTTATGTTCCTCGGTGCTTCCATTATATACCTGTACAAGATTCATGTGGAAATCTCAGGGAGAAATGCGAAGTTCTGTTTCTCCTATAACACTGAAAATAACTCTCCTTTGACTGCGTGTTAGATGTCTTCTTTTGACTGCGTTTTAGGTGTATCATTTCATCCACAAATGAAGAGCCTTTTCTTGCCGCATATGGGCTTCTCCTTCATAGCGATGTTTAGATTTAGGGCAAGCGTATCAGACTTTTGGACAGTGTAGATCATCCTTATATGCCTGAATATTTATGACTGCCTTCTCCATTAGGGCATCATCATACTAGGCCAGTGTAATCCATAGTGAATCTCCTTCTCCAAAAACCCAACACGTGGAGAGGAGATCACTTGAGATGAGTTGCCAAGTGACTTCAAATCCTCTTATATTTATACCAAAGCGAGGAAGATGAATTGACACGTCGGTTGGGCTTCTAGAGCCTACATAATCGCTGGTCGGCTTGATAATAATTACATAAACAAAATAAATTCATATCTCCATAAATACTTATCGGAATCGGATGATCTTTGGATCAATCCTACACCTCTCGATGAGAGGGATCCAATAAAAATATCAGCTGCCATAAATAAGCTGGCCCACATGGAGTTTGGCCCTAGTTGCCATTTTAACACATCTTCAACTAATATGATTCGGGTTTTTGTCAAACATTTCATGAACATAATAAGAGAAATACCATTAGCCCACTGTTCCACTTGAACCACTCTCGAGAGGTGGGAAACCCGTTCCAATGGTTCCCCCGGTCCCAGGAGCTTTGGAACTGTATGGGAACGTTACCTTTTCAGCAGGAGTTGGGGAAAGTTCAGAGAGCTTTGAAGACTGTTTTTTTGGAGTTTCGGCGTTCCCTGGGGTTGGGGAATACAAAGCCTATAGAGAAATATCCTGAATTGCCCACAAAACATGAGCCTATGTTGAAACCTTTGCAAGAAGAAAGGCCAAAGACATCCTTTACACTGATATCCTTAATTAAGACATTGGAGCAATCTCTTGATGGGTTAAGGAAGCGTGTGGCACCTCGACGTAAGGGCGATATCTGGGATGACATGTTGATGAGTATTTCTTTTGTTGTTTATGTATATATATTGTAGAAGATAGTGTGTGCATATTGTATGTGGCAGTCAATGCTTAAACATTAGAGTTGCTTTGCTTTTTCTCTTAAGAATAACTAGAAAAACATATGTAAAATTGTTCCTTTGTATTTTGAAGCTAGATTATTTCAAAGACTGGTCACATGTCAAA
Organism: Pinus taeda; assembly: GCA_000404065.3. Classification (NCBI taxonomy): domain Eukaryota; kingdom Viridiplantae; phylum Streptophyta; class Pinopsida; order Pinales; family Pinaceae; genus Pinus; species Pinus taeda. The sequence continues at coordinate 11,285 of APFE030374833.1, forward strand.
GAATTGATAATTAACTACATTTTATATATATATAAGGGAGAGACTTGGGGAGAGAGACACCCAAAGAATATATTTATATATAACAAAGATTATATATTTATATATTTAAATTGATTTTAATATTTGAATATTTTGATTATTATATAAATTATATAATTTAAAAATATATATATATATATATATATATATATATTACCGCTCCCTGTAAATTTTGGGGAAACCTTTAGCCGTTCCCGACACCCGTACCCAAGTTCGCGATGTTCCCACATTCTAGAAACTCATGCAACATAGCATTAACCAAAAAAATCTGAGGCAAATCTGAACTTTATTGAGTTTGATCTTCAAGATTACAATGTAGAACCTGGAATTCCCTCTAGCTGGTAAGAGGCAAATGGATTGATACATCTACTAATTAAATAATGCTTGGAATCAAGCTTCAACACATCCTGGAATAACTCAGCCTTGTATAATAAATTCAGCCTCCCACAGAGAATTTACTACAACACTGATATACCAAGAGAATGATTGGTAATTTCAGGAAATGGACCTATGCTAAATATGTTCCTGGAATGACTGATAAGTTGGAGGAATAGCAACAAATTCCAGCCAATATGAGTGCTTAAACCCCCAAGAGATTGATGCTTCAGCATGAGGGAATTCAGCTTGCTCTTTGACTGCCCATGGAGATAAAAATCAACCCCTGAATAAGGGAATTTGACCTTTGCTCAACTTTGATATGGAACTCCTAAAGATGCAAGGACAAATTTGTCCTTTCCTTGGAAGAATAAGTTTACACTTGGGTCCCTTCTATTGGAGAAATAAGAAGAATTTTGCCCTCTCTGATAATGACAAATTTGGCCCCCTTTTTCACTGGTAAATTCAGCCACAATATTGAAGAATTCAACCTCTTCACTTGGCACAAATAATTTCTGGAAATGCACAAACATTTCAGCCTCCAATCTGAGTAAATGAAACAAAAATAAACAACTTGGCTTCTGAGAATTTGACTTGCTGAAATCTTGTGAATAATTCAGCCTCTTATTTATAAATACTTCGGCCGTCTCCGCTGGTAATTCCTGACCACAGTTGCTGAAGGGAACCGTGTCCTCTTTCTTGGAAAGAAAATTCTGGATATAACACTAATGATCTGGGCGTTTTGGTACAAGGAAAGAAATCCAGCTTGGCCCTCGGAGAATTCGACCAACAATTTGATTCCTGGGGTTTAGAACTTGGCACAAAATCTCTGCAAATTTGACCTGACTTCTGGAAGGAAAATTCAACCTTCTTGGTGCAACTCGATCACTTGAATTTCATCCTCCTGCAAAAAAAATCTTCCAAACTTCTACAAAAATGATTAGTAATAAACCCAACAACAAAATTTCCAACTAGGGTGGCAGAGAGATTCCATTGAAATTGGATAGAGACTAGCTAGGGTGGCAATGAGATCCACCCAAACTAGTGTGCGGATCTCACTCGAAACCCTCGATCTGAAACTCACTTGAGCTTCTTTTCAATAACAATGACAAATCATAAGATAGAATGATTAGCAAATGAGCTCCACCCTCTTTTTATAATTTTTCACTTGGTTTTCTCCAAGCTTCTAGAACTCCTTTTAATATTATTTTATTGAATAAGTCACTCTTTCTCCTAAGTGATTTTTTCCCCCTTCTAATAAAAATATTCTTTGCCCCTTTTTATTAATCATAATTTACACCTTTTTATTTAATAATATCAAAATTGGGTAAATTTCTTTGGGTCTCCTACATAATTTTTTCGTCTCGCTAACCTATAGGAGACAATTAGGCAAGTTGAGTCCGGAATGTTGCAATAGCTGTTCACCCTCCCATTTAGCATCTTGTGAGGGCAAATCATTCCATCGTATAAGATAAGCTGCAATGTCTGCTAGATACTGCTGATGCTGATTTGTTGACTTCTTCTTCGACACTCTGCGCTCCACTTCCCACTCAATATCTCCATGCCGAAAGATTGCCTCCATCTTATTGGATGTCACCATCTTGGGAGGATAGGTGTGCATGCCTCTTAGCACCACCTTTTTGCCATCCTTTGTAAACTCCATCTCCATCTTGCTGATAATCAGTGGTGTATCATCCAATAGAGATAAGCGATTGAACTTATAGCACTACATTACTATCGTGAACATTAGTCACAAAGAAGTCATCTGTGACTGTGTAGTTCCCCATCGTCAAGCTCATCTTGGGGATCATCCTGTTGCATTGCATGAATTTTTTTTCCTAGTATGGCTATAGGAAACACCTCAAACTCTGTGGTGGCTAACCCTCTCCTAGATACATAGCCATCATCAATAAATTTGTGGGTGGTCCCACCATCAACCAAAATTGTCGCCCTTTGCCCTTGTATAGTCCCTCAAATCCTAAGAGTGAGATATCAAGGAATGTCCGTGAGTGTAGCAATGCCATTGCTCTTTTCTCCTTGTTGAGGTTGCTCACCCTCCATCTCTCTAAGTTCCACCTGCGACTGCTCCTGCTGATCCTCCTCGTCCTCATTGTCGGAGAATACCTCGATATAGTGAGCCTTTACCTTTGTAGTGCATCGATGCCCTAATGCAAGTTTCTTGGCATGTGAAACACAGTCTTTTTCTCCCAAGATCTCTTCTAGTCTCTTCATCAAGTTGATTTCTTTTGGTCCACTCATTTTGAGGAGCTCTGGTATCTTTCCCCTTGGGTGGGAAGGTAGGTTTAGTGGGTGCTCTAGTCTTTGGAATTGCATCTTGCAAATCCCTTGTTCTGCTGATTGCATCCTACAAAGAAGTAGGTCTGTAAGACCTCACCAACCCCTTAGAGGTTCATCTAATCCCTCAATAAAGAACATAATTCTCCTGACCTCTGACAGATCTAATACCATCACTGACAGCCTCAAAAGTTATAATATGTAATACTCTCTTCTACCAGTCCACTTGAGTTGTTTGAGATCCCTAAAATAAAACTCTAGATCCTTTCGATCAAATCTTTCTATTACCCTTTGAGAAAAGTCCTCATAAGTAGTTACATTGGCATGTCCCAAGGTGCTTAAGCCATGGTACCACCAATCACGCGCTTCTCCCTCTAAATACAAGGTGTCCAAGTTAATGGCATCCACTTCAGTTACTTGGTTTAACTGAAAATAAGTATCATGTTTTTGGATCCACGCCCTTGTTATACATCTAGTAGTACCATCAAAATTTGGAAGGGTCAGCGTCCCAACAGTGTGTTGCAATTCTATGTTTTGTGTAGTTTTTCCTCTAGCCCCTTTGCTCTTGTTACCACTTTTCGGGAGACAAAAATCCTTGTAAGTGATTGCAACTTGAAAGCCATCTTCTATGGATTGTATTCCTGAAAATAATATCCCAATGACATATCCTCTTGATCTGTTGGTTGTGAGGGACTGTCAGGCAAAAAATTAGGCTTAGTGGGTTGGGATACCCCACTAGGGACATGATGAAGGCTTAAGGGATTTGTTATGACAAGATTATGAGATGTCCCTACTCCTTCTCCAACATATGAGTCCCCATTGTTTCCTTTGCTCCAGTTTTGTTGTCATGTCTTCAACCGTTTCCTTTTGTCCCTTTGCCAAATCATTTTGGGCTTTCAAAAGGCTCTGAAACGTTACTTCCTCCTTACTTGAATCTCCCATCTAGACCTCGTTTGATATCGTGATAACTTCTTCTTTTTGCAATGATGAGTTTTGTTATCATTCTATATTTTTGAGGTTGTTGGAGTAAATACATTGGACAACATCAAACCACTTTTGAAGCTGGGATCTAGCCTTGCCAGCTTCAGAGAGGTATCTCTCTTTATGATTTAACTTGGTTTTTAAGTCGATTTTAGGCTAGTTATGATTATGCTTGATTGTTTGTTTGAATTTGGTTGGTTTATCTGATCAAATAATTTACTTTCCATTGGGCTATGGAGTCAAATATGCTGGGTAATGCATCAAATATTTAAAAGAATAATCACAGGGCAAGCTAGTTACATTTACTGAATCCTTAAAATGAATTATGAAATGGAGAAGAGGTGGTTTCAATAATGATTGAAAAGCATTTAAGAATTTTTCAATCAGACTTCAGAAGAAAAACATACAGATTGTAAAAACAGTCCAAATAAGGTGTTCAATTAACAAATCTTATTTTTCACATTTCCTATTTTACGATTAGATTTTCGATGATTAACATGTAGAGAATACAATGAAAACGACAATTACAATAAGAAAAACATCACCAATAAAGTGTAGCACAAGAATCCTGTGAAAGTCTTTGTATTATTAACACAAAGTACAATACTCAGTATGAAGAATTACAATGATCATGAACTGACCCTCAATACTTCGAATGGATGAAGTATTTAAACAAAATTTCCAAAAAGATTACAATCAATGCTGCATTGACATGGCAATCTATTATTGATTACAAAATAACTGAATTGACTAATATAACCAAAAGAGGTGAATTTGGTGAAGTGATCTGGAGGTCTGGCACTATTGTTGCGGAGAACAGTCGCTGAGTTGCCACGATTTGGGTGTTGCGTTGGACGTGGTTGATATTTTCTTTAATCTTGAAATTCACACAGTTTATCCCACTGCTCTTCATCTGGGACAATGATTTTTCTTGCCTTGCGGTAGATCTCATCTACCTCGATATATTTAGCAAATGTAGGCCTTACCACAAAAATACGCTTTATCTCATGCTGAATGAACATAATGTTACTGATAGCTTCAAAAAAAGCTCTCCCTATCATAGCACCTATAGTGTGGGAATACTTAGCAGTATCCTTTGCAATGCCCGTAAGCTTCTTCTTATAATCTTGCATCGTCATTAATTTGTCATTAACTACAAATAAAGAAGGCAGACCCCTCTTTGTTAATGCTTCTATTTTGGTGGAAAACCTGTTGACTATTACTTCCAAACTGTGACATTTTTCTGTAAGCTGCACAATCAAATTCTTCTTTGTGAGAACTTTCTTCACTTCCAATATTGTCTTTGTCCTGTCCTCTACTCCCAAATCATCCATCTCATCTCTGTTTTTGGAATTGAGAAACTTGATGATGTTGTTGGTTGTGGCAGGCATATCTCCCAACTCATTGTTGATGGTGGAAATGGCCAGATTGACTTTTTCAATAAACTATTTTTGTTCAAATATAATTTGAATACATGGCCAGATTTCATCCATGACTTCAATGATATTATTCCATATAATTTCCTTGACTTGAGCCAATGTGTGTCCAGTGGAGGATTCAGTTGCGGATTTCCACCATATTCCTATTTGGTTTTGAGCTCTCTGTAGCTCTGTTGCATGGAAAATTTCAGTCTTTGCCTTCTGGTCTTGTAGAAGATTGACTTGAGCTTGCAATCTTTTAATTTCTTCTGTTTGGAGAGACATATTCTCCACTGCACTTGCCAATTGATCTCAAGTAGTCCCTGTGTTTGTTGTAGAAGATGTAGTTGTAAGAATTGTTGTAAGAGGCATTGCTTGCAAAGGGACAATAGACATTCTGGCAGCTTGCTCCTTTTCTTTGATGAATTTTTCCATCTTTGTTTCCATTTGTTTCAATTGTACATTCTGCTCCATGATGAGCTTCATTGTCTTCCTTTTGTGACTCTGTTTCTTCAATGTGTTTGGCCAGAGGATCTTTTGTTGTTGGTAATTTCAATTGCTTTCTCAATGCTGCTATGTCAGTGTTCTTCTTTCTTACAAGCTTTTCTGCATCATTGATATTGGCAGGATAATATCCTACTTTGATTACCAAGTCTTCCAAAGCTTTGATCCTTGTATCTTTAGCGAGTGAAGACACTTTCTCTATCTTCGTTTGTGAATGAACGTTAGCTAAAGTGACCTGCAATTTAGACAAAATCATAGTAGTGTTAGTGAGAGTAGATGAAATCATTTGACCACTCTGTTTGTGCATCTCCATTTGGTCAATGGGATGTATATCTTTTACATCAAATTCAAATGAAGTTTTCTTGTAATCTAATGTTTCTTTGGGCTGTGGGATCTATGCTTGGAGGAAGGCCATTTGCATTTTTCCTTTCTTTGAATCAAACGCTGACAAGAGTCTTCTTTGAATCAAACGCTGACAAGAGTCTTCTTTGAGAACTGGAAGTCTGCTTCTGGAACTAATAATATGTGTTGATCTTCAAGGCCTCATTTCTCACTTTAATCTCTTTGAATAAATCGAATATATTCTTTTCTTTCTCCCCTATGGTAGATGTGCTGGTTTGCATAACCTGCTGCTGAGCCTGTGAAGTTGTTGAAGTGGTAGGAGAAAGGGTAGTCTAATCACCTACTAGTGAGGAAACATGTGTCTCTCTAGTGGTGATAATCTCCTCTTGATCTGAATTCTTGCTTAGCATTAGTTTGGAGTTGAGCTTGGTCCTCTTCCTGTACATGATTTTGAAGTCTTCACTAGGAATTTCAGTCATTGAAGGTGACTCTTCTTCTCTGTTCTCTTTCCTATTTTCTCATCTGTAACAGGAGTCTGTACTGTTGAAGTTGACACCAACTTCTCCTCTGCCTGTTGGAGAGTGTTTTCAGTCCACTCTAGTTGGTTCTTGTATTTCTCAATCTCGGGTATGAATGTATGAAAATAAGGAGTAGATTTGTTCTTTACCCTTAACTTGGAGATGACCCCTAATAGATCATATGACCATGTGAAACTAAGGCTGAATTGCATTTCTTTCAGAAATTTGTCTGCTTCTTCCCCTACTGCCTTGCTGTTGCAAATGAAAGGTCCTATTTGAGTTTTGATTTTGAATTGAGATTTCTTCTTGACAAATACAAAATGAATCTCATCAACATTGAGCATTTTCCTGATGTATTCTAAGGCAAAAATCCTCATTGGGAGGAATTTTGGCAGCTTGTAAGGAGCAAGTTCAGAGCCATATATCCTTAGCTCTGTGTAATTTTGGTAAAGATACCAATCTCCTGTTTTGACTTGGTCTGATAACTACAAAATTTTCCTGATTTCTTCACTGATTCTTGGCTCTAGAGTGCTGCTTAAGAGACTGAGTGCTGGATGTATAAACATTTCTATGAATTGTTTGTATGAATACTCTTTTTGCTCCTTCATTACTAGCGTAGTCCAGAAGATGACTGATTGTTGATTTCCTTCTTCATCCAACTTTTGTAAGGCAAGCTTGAGGTTGTCTTCCAAAAAATACAAAAACATGTATACTAATGCAGAAGCATATTTGAATACTTCCTCAGTTTGGAATTTGACAAACTGTTCATGGATGGAATCTGCAAGGAATTGGCTGAAATTGAACAAGATGGAAGGCTTGGAATCTGTGGAGAAAATAGAAAGGAAACCTATAATAGCTTCATCTACCCACTGATCTGAGTAATAACCAAGGAGGTAGGAAGTGATAGTGATGATCTACTTGGCTCTCTCAGGGAAAAGGGAGGATGGATAGGGAGGATTTTCCTTGGGTAAAGGGGCATCTTCAGTCAAGAAAAGCTCACGAGTTTTGGCCCTTTTTGTAAAGTCCAGTTTCTGGTATGACCCAGTGAGGGCTTCATGAGAGAAAGGAGTGGCATTCTTTGCAACAGGAGCTTGCATCATTTTCTCTATTGATGGGTAGTTATGGTAAATAGAATTTCTTGTGTAGGGGCAATAACAACTCGTTGGCTAGGTAGGTAACAAGCATGGCATTTTCTGACAAATTTAGGGGCACTGTGGGTGCGGACAAAGATATAATGGGGAAAATTGGATTCCCATTGTCCAATATCAGTCAGACTTGTCGATGAACTTGTCTTCAAGCCAGCAGTACATTTCAAATAGATCGAATTCACAGATGGTATCATGGATTTTCTAGTCTTTGTCTGCCAAAGGAATATGGTGAAAATCGATTGGAGGGTGGATCAGAGGACTTACAGGTTCCTTCTGTGCCTTATCTTTAGGAGGCATTATTGGATAGGTTGAGAACACTGGTAAACAGAAGTAGTGGTTGGCACGACGGTTAGCTGGTGTGATGCTCGGGCGGGTGAAACTATCACAATTCAAATAGAAAACCTGTCACATACAGATAGTATTAGTAAGGTGTGGTATCAATAAACTGTGAATAAGTGGAAGAAATGGACTTTATAGACATTCAGGCTTTTTCATTGATGGTGGCGCGGGTCCGTTACATTAATGGTTAAGTAATTTAATTACTTAATGGATTGATTTTGGAGGGAGCGAATGTGATTGGCGGGAGCAATGGGTAGATGAGGTGGCGAAGGTGGATTGGCGAGAGTGTAGCGTAATGGATAGGACAGTGGTATTGCATGGCGGAGAAACCACTTTTCGAAGTGGGGGAAGGTGCTTAATGGTTTCGGCCAAGAGGGGTGTGAAAACATGAGTTGGTGACACGTTGCAGTGGGCGCGGGTTTGAATATTTCCCCTTTCTGACCCTCCTTGACGGTAAAGTTCATATGGTGGGGGGGGGCCGAAACGTAATACTGGTTGTCAGATATGAAGAGGTGACGTTGGATTATTGTGACATGATGGGAGTATGGTGGGGTAGGAAAAACGAATTTAATGCATAGCAGGGGAATGATTTTTGAGCATATGGTGGGGTAGGGAAATGAAAAATATAGCGGGGCAATGATTTTTAGGTAGTGAAACTTTAGGAATAGTGGAATAATGTATCAAATATGCTTTGATGTACATAACGTTAGAATAAACCTTTATCCCTTTGCTTTTTCTTCTGCACATGATAATATATTTAAAACTCAACCTAAGATAAAACTTTCATGCTTGTTCTATCATTGTGCTTCTATTTACCCTTTCTCATCTCAATTCTTCTTCTAAGCTAACATTTTCTCTTCTTGCTTTGCAGGGTGCATTTAAACTAGCAAACCCAGATCACTTTTTTTTTAATGAAAATCTACTTTATCCTATCACTTATTTCACCATTGATTCAGATTAAACTGTTGAATCAATTTATTTCTACCTAGCTACTGATTTACCAAGATTACACTGTTTGGTAAACCTTTATTCACTAACCTATTGAACAGAAATTTAAATGTGTACAATCATGATAAACTGTATGACTTGAACAAAAATTTAGTCGTTGTGGCATTCAAGAACAATTTTCACACAAAGAACTAACTTATCAGTGGTGGCATTTAGACTTGCAACACTTTCTGTATTATTTTCTATGTTTTTTTTTGCGGGGTTCTTATTTCTTTTTTCCTCATTTATTTTTCAACATACTCTCTTTTCATTTTCTTTTTTCATAACAGTCTGCTCTCCTACATGCATAATGAAACCCATGCTCTCTCCAACAGTCCGCTCTCCTACACACAATCTAGTAATCTCTCCACACAGATGGAAGCCGACAATTACGACACACCCTCAGACTCCCCATCAAAACATTCCTCTCAACACAATACTGCTCAACACCCTGGTAACTGTGCTCTCTCCATCATGCAATTTGACAACATCTCAATAGCGCAAGAAGAATCCAACAGTTACTCCACAACACCGCAATTTGTGGGCGATCCAGATCCTGGCAAACTTTCCTGGCAGAAAAAAACCAGCGATAGGAGCTCACCCTCAACCCACGCTGCCACCTATACCGACTCCCCCCCAAACCATTCCAACGCGCAATTATATAACGCATTGCAAAAACTTAATGAAGCATCCCACGCTGCTTCCACTGACAACATTAAGAATGCCCGTCATACTTCAAAAAATACAGTACTGAGTAAACAAAACCAGAAACTCAATTAGAAAAGTAATCAACCTTTCTAAGCTGATATTAGATGATAACATGAAATCGTTGCTAGAAAAAGGTCTAAATTTCGCTTTATCTCCAGCTAAAATTTTTGTAAATGACATCATAAGCAACATTGAAGTCATCATCAAAAACACAGATCAAAATGTTGTAGAAGAAATAAGACAGGACGTTGGCAAAATTCTCAGAAATGCCAGACCTAACATCTCCAAAGAAGAATCTAAAGCTTTAAAGAACATCAGAAAAAACAAAAACATTATAATTTTAAATGCAGATAAAGGAAATGCCACAGTTATTATGGATAGGTCAGAGTATGAAAAAAGTAACTTGTCGGACGATGGCGAGGGTTTTTCCGAGGGTTTCTGAGGCCGAGCACTGCGATGGCTCTGGTTTTGGCAACGACGGCGGATGGGGAAGGGCCAACCCCAGTGCCGGCAACTGGATCGGAGGCGATAAAAAACTTCTCACAAGACGGAACTTGGATCGGTTTTTGAGTGCCGCAGAACATGAAAAGCAATGGTTCACGATGCCACCATCAAGCTCTGTTCTGGTATCGTTTCCTTTAACCCGGGGACCGGTACATAGATCCCGCACAAACCACTTCCCAACAATTTGTTTGACAGATCGACCTCGGCTATGGTCGGATCTGGAAGCTTTTCTTCGGGGAGCCTGCGATCTTGACGCAGCCGACACAACAGATTTTGGGATCGAGGACGCTGGCCTGGCAATGGATTTCTGAATCCAAAATCGAACTAACAAGTGGACAGATCTGAGCTATTGGAGGTCAGATCTGGGAATACAGTTTGAACCCAGACGGCAGATCGAACACAACAACCTTGGATCGGGCAGAGTTTCTGCAGATCTAGTTATGCATAAGAGAAAGCGAACCAAAACGGAGCCAGATCTGAAACTTCACCAACAGCCAGGGCAGGTAACTAATTCATGTTTTCAGATTCTGATTAAACCCCCTCAGGGGAAATCTCGTTTAGTTTGGGTTCATGCAGGGGATTCCTCCATGCATCTGAAACAACAAATAAAGGCAGAAATGGGATTTCCAGTTCAGGCCCAACATCTTGTCAATGGAAGGCGGTCGCTTCAGGACTGCAGATCACTAGAAAGTTACGAGATTGGGCCGGGATCAATCATCACCCTAAATCTCAGATTAAGAGGGGGGGCTATGCCTCAGGGTCAGACAAGCTCCTTAGGGGGAGGAAAAGGGAAAAAAGCTGCAGGCCAACAACAGCCAAAGGGATCTTACAAAAACATCTTACAGGGCAGCAGGAATGCAGGGTTTGCTTCAGATCAAGGTGGCCACACGCCCAAGCCATATATTGTGGACCAGACAGAGCAAACCCCAACATTAAACTTAGATTCTTCAGGACTAGATGATTTCGTCAAGTCCTATGAAACGCAAGCTCTTATTTGCCGTTTCAACAGTTTTTGGCCCAAACCTATGGACCTTTTCCATTGGATCTTCTCCAAGTGGACCATGGAATGCGACATTCATTTATGCTCAAAGGGTTTCTTCATAGTAAGATTTACATCCCAGGAAGTCAGAGACTCAGTCATCAGTGCCGGGCCATGGTTTTGGGGAACGTCGGGGCTGTTTGTGACCCCATGGTTCCCTGATTTCGACCCAAATAAAATGACTGTAACTAAAATTCCAGTCTGGGTTGGACTACACAATCTCCCCTTTCACTTTTGGGACGAACGTGTGCTGGAGGGCATTGGGAACAGCTTTGGGAAATACATCAAAACAGATCTGGAAAGGATAGATGAAAGGATCTACACCTACGCACGTATCTGTGTGGAAGTAGATTTAAGCAAAGGGCTGCCGGAAAATATAAGCTTGATTTACAAGCAACACAAATGGTTGCAGGTTTTAGATTATGAAAACACCGCTTTCAGATGTAGGATCTGCAGGCAGACAGGACACTTACAAAGCACATGTCCAGAAGCCAAGAATAAAAAGAAGCAGCAAGGGAAGCAGAGAAAAGGATGGCAATTTTCTCCCCCAGATTCAGAGGACGAGGAATCAGAAGCAGCTGAGGAAGATCCCCCAATAGAGAAAACTGAGGTAGGCCAAGAAATGGAGAAACAGGAAGAAATTCCATCAGAGAACAAGGTTGTGGAGACACGTATGGATTCTAGCACAGGAGGCAACAAACGGCACCACCACTCAGACACTTCAGATTCAGACAAAGAACCTGGACCACAGAATTCAGAGACTCAGTTAGTTATTGTTTCGACCGAACCCTCTCATGGAGAATGGCGTAAGGTCGAAAAGAAAAAGGGGAGAAAAACTTGACGCGTGAGTCATACTCACTGTCGGTTATCAGTTTTTCTGCCCCTCTCTTTCCTTTCTTTCTCTTCTCTTTTTCTTATTCTTTGAGCACGTTTGATCACAAACGTTGCATGGGGTGCGAAAACACTCGGGCCCTTGTGGCAGTTTACAGCAGGCTTCAGTGCAACAACTAGTGTAACTTTTCATTAATTTTTAATAAAAAGTTACCGTTTTTTTCTTTGGAAAAAAGGTCAGCGTATGATAATAAAGATGGAAGAACACCTGAACAAGAGTGGCTGCTATAGATTACTTAACAAGGACCCTAGCAACAAAATCCTTCGCCAAGTTATTAACAAAGTCAAAAAATCTTCTCTTGATTTTATTATTAAGCACTGGTTAACCCCTAATAATGCCATCAACCCTAGAATATATGGTGTGCCTAAAATCCATAAATCTGGAATTCCATTGAGTCCCATAGCGAACACTATAGGATCACCCACTTACTGGTTAGCTAAATACCTTGCCAACAAACTTAGACCTTTATCTGGTAACACCCCCTCTTACATCAAAGATTCCTCTTCTTTCATAGAATGGATTAAAAACTTAAAAATTAGTGACAATGACCTCCTGGTTAGCTTTGACATTGTTTCTCTCTACACTATGATTCCAGTAGATGAAGCCATAGAAGTACTAAAGAAAATCATGAACCTTGAAATTGTGCAACTGGTAAGCATTTGCCTTAAATCTTCATACTTCAGTTTCAAAGGAAAAATCTATGAGCAAACTCATGGTGTTGCCATGGGTTCTCCTTTATCACCAATAATTGCCAACTTATACATGGACCATTTTGAACAAATGGCCCTTAGGTCTTTCCCCTTTACCCCTGAAGAATGGAAAAGATATGTAGATGACATTTTCGCTAAATGGAGCCATGGTTTAGATAAACTTAATAAATTTTTATCATACATAAACAACCTCTCTGAACACATAAAATTCACTATTGAAATTGAAAAAGACAACCAACTCCCCTTCCTAGATGTCCTCCTTACCAAGAAAAATGGTAAACTAAGCCACTAGGTCTTCAGGAACAAACTCACACTGATAGATATCTTCTTTCAAATTCCCACCACTATTCGAAGCAAAAAGTCGGTGTCATCAAAACCCTAGCTACTAGAGCTTCTAGAATCTTTGACACCGAACATTTAGAGGAAGAACTTAACCATCTCTACAAGGTCTTTATAAACAATGGTTATCAGAAAAAACATTATCCAAAAAATAATTAAATATTCCACAACCAAAACCCAAAAAAGAAAAACTATTGAAAACCCTAGAATCTCCTTACCCTATATAAAAGGAATCATAGACAAAATGGTCAGAATTCTCACCAAACATACCATCATGGTTGCCTTCACTCCCCAAACACCATCAAAAACATGCTTGATTCTGCCAAAGACTTAATAGACCCAAAAAATCACAAAGGAGTATACTTCGTTCCCTGCTCATGTGGAAAAGTATATATAGGTGAAACAGGGAGATCCTCGGGCATAAGGTTAAAAGAACACATTAATGATATTGCAAGAAACAGGTTGGAAAAATCAGGTCTAGCAGAGCATGCATGTTCTTCCTCACACTATATTTGTATGGAACAGGCAAAATCAATTCACAAAGAAGACCATTATCTAAAAAGAAGGGTGAAAGAGGCAATTGAAATTGAAAAATCCTCCAACAACATGAACAAAGATGACGGGCTAAAACTAAGTAACACCTGGAAACCCTTATTAAATAAAAAAAAAAAGTAAATATATATAGAATTTAATGAGTAATTAACAAACATTCATAAATCAATTATAACCAAAATTAAAACTAATCACAACTAGCACCCTATTTATTTGTATATATTATTAACAAAACATTTAATACATAGCAAATAATTTAAATATATAACATATAATTAACATGAATTAAAAAAAATAAAAAATAAAATAAAATAAAATAAATAAAAAAATAAATAAATTAAATATATCAATTTTTTTTTTTATAAAAAAAATTAATAGTCATTAAAAAAAAAGAAACAGCGATAAAAGACGACATCAAAAAAAAAAATCTCAATTAACTATTAATAACTCTAGGATTTCACGCTCTCTCTTTTCAAAATACAAATCACATTGCACTGATGATGGACTCACTAAGTTAGTCCGAAACGTTGGTTTCAAAAACTGTTCACAGGTTTTTCCACAAATATTAAAATTATTTTTTTCATATATTTTGGAAATCATTTGAATATTGAAATTATGTACAATATGAAATTACAAATACAGAATACTCAATCACCTTGAGATCCTATAATTTATATGACCCTAACAGTGGCTTCAGCCGGGGATGGCACTTCTCCAAGTGAAGTGTCAAGAACATATGATCAGTAACCTTGAGTACTCCATGTTTGTAATGTCTTCATCTGATTTCTTTGTTGTTTTAATGATTCTTTTGGTAGCTCATCAATCCAGGATTAGGGCCTTCACTACGGGCTTCAACCTTTGTTAATAAGTTATCCAATCAAAACCATAAACACTAATATTTACAATGATGTAAGAATAATCAGTAGGCTAAGAAAAGTAGTGCTTCAGCGTCCTGCCATTGACAGGACCTCCAGGTATCTCGGCTCCATCTAGCTCTTTAAGGAAGAATGCATTATTTCCCCTGAAAGCATGAACTATATAAGGCCCTTTCCAAAGATTATCAAACTTGCCATGTTTGCCTTTGTCTTCTCTCCTAGAATCCCATATCAAAGCTTGGTCCCCAATGTTAAAATAATCAGCTTTTGTTCTTCTGTCAAAGATTTTTTTAATATTTTCCAGAACAACTTGGGTCTTATTGTATACTTCCTCCCTGGAGTATTGTATCTGAATAGTTTGATTGATCCTTCTCTGTACATCATTGGGTTCAACCTGCACTTCTTGAATGATCTTCATAACTGGATTCCTAAGGATAATGGAAAAACTGCATGCATTCCATAGACCAATTGGTATGGTGACATGCCAATTGATTTTTTAGTAGTAAGTCTGTTAGCGCAAAGTGCATTGACCAACTTGTTATGCCAATATTTTTTATTGTCTTCTAGCAAATTTTTTATGATGTTCACCGAACTTTTATTTGAGGATTCAACCAACCCATTACTCTGAGGGTAATAAATTGTTGAATATCCCAAAGTAATGTGGTATTTATGGCAGAATTCAACCATCTTCTTAAATTTGAAGGCTGCAGCATTATTAGTGATGAGTATTCTAGGACAGCCAAATCTGGAGAGGATATTATTCTCGAGGAATTTAATAATGGCAACATCAGTAGCAGCTCTAGAAGGGGTGGCCTCTATCCATTTGGTAAAGTAGTCAGTGTTTGTAAGAATCCACTTATGTTGGACAGAGGTAGAGGGATGAATTTCACTAATGAAGTCCAATCCCCATTTGTTGGCATTATGACACAGGTTTGGCACTATGACACAGGTGTTGTCCTTGATGGCAACCCACTCAGATGACAGATCACCGTTCAGGCTCTGATAATGAAGGAAAAGGAGATATACGCAGGTCCCTCTTAACCAAGCCGCGTATACACGCGGGATAGCCTATTAAAAGGCGCGTATGCATATGCATGCACTTTCATGCAAGGAAAAGCGCGTACATGTAGGAAAACTTGTTTTTGGTCCATGGTTTTTGGTCTTTGGTAAGTGGACCTATGGTTTTGGACCATGGTATCTCGTCCGAAGTGTTGAACCTAGGTATTGGTTCTAAGTGGTTTTGGACCATGGTATTGAGTAAGGCCTAAGACTATAAAAGGGGAAGGAGATCATTAGGCAAGGGTATTCACTCAAGGATTGAATATCTTGTAAAGACCAGAAAATTGAAATACAAAGAACCATAAAAATTTTGAATACCTACCTGATCTGTTGTCTGCTCCTGTTCTCCTGCTGCTTCCTCTCGTTCAAGCTGATTCGATTACTGGGAAAACCAATTCCTCCCAGCCAATCCAGCAAGTTTTTGTGAAGCTTACTGCCCCCGTGCCCAGAACCTCAGGTCAATCAAAGCTCTCGTTCCTCGATCTTTCTCTGCCCTCTGTCCTCCTCTGAGTTTTCCCCTTCCCTCTCTCGGCTCAGTCCAGTGGTTTTTATATATCAGGTTTGGCGGTGGCCGCCTTCCAGCCTACGGCCACCGCTCTTCCTCCTCCTGACACCTTCGTGCATGCATGATCTCCTTAGATATTTATCTTTCTGATAGGTTTGGTTGTTGTCGACCGTACATGAGGGTTCATTGTTTTATCATTTTATTACATTTATGAAATTTATGTTCTATTTTTTTATAAAACTCAATTCTTTTATATTTATTATAAAGTTTATTTTATGTTTATTTATTTATTATATAATTTAATTTTTTTATGAAATTAAACTTTATATATTATAAAGTTTTAACTTTATATTTATTATAAAATTTAACTTATATTCATTTTTAAAGTTTAACTCATATTTTATATATAGAGGTTTATTATATCTACTTTAATATAAGTCTAAACTTTACATTAGTTAATTAGTTTAAATGGGTCGTTACATACACTCCCCCTTCGGAAAACCTCGTCCCGAAGTTAGAGTTTAGGTTTAAGGTTTTAATGGACATATCTTGCTCCATCCAAGTTCCCAAGCTATTCTAAAATCAACTTATCCTTCTTAATCTCTTCCGCTCCCATCCTATCCGTCCTCTACTGGAGTATGCCATGACGTCAGTTTTACTGACCCAACCATGTATAAACTCTAAGGTGACAGCGTCGGTTATACCGACCTGATTCCCAGTAGGCATCCGACAGTCATCATCACACGTTTAGGGGAGCGTGACTCGCACAGTCCTCCCATGACTCCAGGGTTCGGAGGATAAACGGTGGGCAACACCTCCACCCCTTCTAGTAGAACTTAGGGTGAACACCCTATCATAGAATCACTTGGAGCTTTAATTGTTCTGAGGTTCTGTCATCACGTGGTCATCCCAGTAATCGAATCATTTACTTTTACCTGCAATTATACAGTCACTCATGTATTCGGAAAATGTGCATCAGCATATTCAAAACAGCTCATGTATTATTCAATATAACATATTTTTACCATTTTCTATGCATGTCTTTTGAATTCCATCTAAAATGTAGTTATTTCCTGAATTCTATTGATCATATTTGACATGTAAAAATAAAACAATTAACAATATCTAAATTTCCATTAGAAGTAAAACCCTTTAACTGGCTTAACTTTCCTTTGGCAACTATAATTTAATAAAATGAACCACATATCTCGTTTTGGTATCCATGTACCAGCAGAAGTTAAACTTAAATTATGTCATACAATCCTATGTTTAATTATAATCATTCAAAAATGGTCCTGGTTCTCTGATTGCAATGAAGTAAAAATATACACAAAACATAGTTTAAAATCCTTCAAAATTGATATAGCCTAGGGTATTTTTGACATATGTCCTCTGTATTTTCCCAAGTTGCGGACCCAGGACTATACTTGTCCCATTGGACCTTAACTTGGTCCACCAGGTGATTCCTGAGTTGTCGAACCCTACGTTCCAGAATACGTAAAGGTTCGACCGATATGACTCCCTCGTCCGATACCTGCAATTCCTTCCATTGAAGGTTATGAGGTAGATCAGCTATATAATGTCTTAATACAGAAACATGAAATACATTATGAATTTTATGCAGGTGAGGTGGTAGGGCAGGACGATAGGCAACAAGTCCCACTCTTTCCACGACTTTAAATGGCCCAATAAATCTGGGTGATAACTTTGTCACTTTCCCAAATTTAATAGTACTTTTATTTGGCTTGATGCAGATGAAAACCTGATCCCCTACTTCATACCTCCTATCAGTTCTGTGAGCATCAGCATAACTCTTTTGTCTATCCTAAGCTTCCTTTAATCGTTGCCTAATTTGCCTTACCCGCGCTTCCATTTTATGGATTAATTCAGGTCCTATTATCACTTGATCTTCTAACCTGTCCCAACTTAACGGTGTTCTGCAAGGTCGGCCGTATAAAGCTTCAAATGGAGGCGTCCCAATCGAGCTGTGGTAATTGTTGTTGTATGCGAATTGCACTAAGGGTAAATACTTTTCCCAGTGTGATTGCTGATCCATTACATACATTTGCAACATGTCTTCAAGTACTTGATTTACTCTTTCAGTCTGCCCGTTAGTCTCAGGATGGTAAGCAGTGCTTAAATTAGCTGAGTACCTAAGGTTGTTTGCATGCAATTCCAAAATCTAGAAGTGAATCGTGAATCTCTATCGATATAATCTTTTTAGGTACTCCATGAAATCTGATAATTTCATTTATGAATACACGAGCTACGTCAGCAACATCGTAAGTGTCTCTCACGGGAATGAAATGGGCGCTTTTTGTTAATTTATCCACCACTACCAAAATGGCATTGTGTCTTTGAGAAGTAAGAGGTAGTCCAGTGATAAAATCCATAGAAATGGTCTCCCATTTAGACATAGGAATGTCGTGGGGTTGCAAGAGGCCTGCTGGGTGACAATGATCTGCCTTTACTTGCTGACACTCCAAACATTTTGCAACAAATTGAGTGATATCATGCTTCATGCTTGCCCAAAAGAAGAGTTTCTTGGTATCCGCATACATTTTCCCTACTACAGGATGAGCACAATAAACTGCTCTGTGGGCTTCCCCAAGGATGGTATCCCGAAGATCTTTATCATCAGGAATATACATCCTTCCATGGAATCATAAGATTCCATCGTCTTCTAGTTCATATCCCTCAAATCTAGATTCTTTTGCCCTTTTACCCTCAAGACTTGCTCTCACTTTTAAATACCAGCTGTCTTTTAAAAGATGATCGAGTACTCGTTGTCTTAAGTCTACTTTAACGGGTATGAGAGAAAATATCCGAGGTCTTCTGCTTAAAGCATCTGCTACTACATTTTCTTTTCCTTTAATGTATGATATCCCGAAGTCATATTCACTTAGAAATTCACTCCATCGCCTTTGCCTTGCATTTTAATCTCTTTGGGTGAACAAATATTGTAGACTTCTGAATGGTCGTTTTAAAGTGTAAAACTTCCGTCCCACTAGATAGTGGTCTCCAACTCTTTAAAAGCTAGTATACAGCAGCTAATTCTAAATCGTGAGTAGCATAGAGTTTTCATGAGGTTTAACTTCTGGAAGCATATGCTATACTCTCTATCGCATCAAACATGACCCAGTCCCTGGCTTTGGTGCATCAGTACATAACTGTAAAATTTGTCCATGTCAGGACTGTCTTAGAATCGGTGCACTGGTGAGTAGTCTTTTGAGTTCAGAGAATGCTTTGCTACATTCCTCGGTCCATTCATACTTAACACCTTTCCGCTGAAGGGTTGTAATTGGCTTTGCGATTTTGGAGAACCCTTCTACAAATCTTCGGTAATAACCGGCTAAACCCATAAAGCTTCGTATCTCATGAGCATTTTTCGATACTGGCCAATCCATGATCGCTTTTACTTTCTCAAGATCTACCGAAATCCCTTCACCTGATATGATGTGCCCCAAATAATGAATCCTTTCCTGAAAGAATGAACACTTCAATAGTTTTTCGTACAACTGGCGTTCTCTAAGACAAGACAATACTATCCGCAAATGATCTTCATGCTCTTTCCTATTCTTTGAATAGATGAGTATATCATCTAAAAAGACTTGCACAAATTAATCTAGATATTTACGGAAAACGCTATTCATAAGATTCATGAATACTGCTGGTGCATTTGTTAATCCAAATGGTACCACGGTGAATTCATAATGTCCAAAACGTGTCCGGAATGCAGTTTTGGAAATATCATTTTCAGAAATCCTTAACTGATGATAGCCTGATCGAAGGTCAATTTTTGAAAAGACAGCAGCTCCTTTCATTTGATCGAAAAGATCGTCGATTCGAGGCATAGGGTATTGATTCTTTACTATAGCTCGATTCAAGTCTCAATAATCTACGCATAATCTTAAAGATCCATCTTTCTTCTTCACATAAATTACAGGAGCGCCCCAAGGTGATGTGCTGGGCCGAATATGCCCTACATCCTGTAGTTCCTTCAATTGGATTTGCAGTTCCTGAAGTTTTGGAGCCGTCATTCTATAAGGTGTTTTAGAGATCGGTTGGGTACCTGGTTTTAATTCAATAGTGAGATCCAATTCTCTTACCGGGGGTAATCCAGGTAGTTCTTTTGGAAATACATCTGGGAATTCGGCTAACACCGGATATTGTCCTAGGGATGGCCCTTTTCCTTGGCTTACTTCTTGAATTACATAAGCCTGGCAACCTTTCCTTAAACAACGCTTCATCTGCATTGCTGAAATGTAGCGTAAAGAGACTTCCCTCTTGATTCCTTGAATTTGGATTGCTTCTCCTTCATCATTTATGCCTAGAATCCTTTTTCCATAACAGTCTACCCAAGCTTGGTGGGCTTCTAGCCAATCCATACCTATGATAAGATCATATGTTCCTAATGTTGTGATATAAACTTTCAGTTTAGTCAAACAGACCCCTAGGTCAATTTTGCATTGATCCACACTTAATCCCACGGTTTGGAATTCTCCTGAGGCCATTTCCACTTGATGGAAATCATTTTGTCTACGAGCTTCCAACCCACATTTGTTTAATGCATATGATGAAATGAAACTATTTGTGGCACCAGTATCAAATAAAATTTTGAGTTTTATACCATTGATAGTACCTGAAGATTCCACTACAGTGGATTGATGTGCTGCTTGGTCGTGGTCGACCACTGCATGAATTCTATGATTACCTCGGTTGTCTGATATCGGTTCCTTTCCAGTCCTATGCAATATATTCAACGAAGCTTCGGGGCAGTCACCTTGAAAGTGCGGTCCCCCACATCCCCAACAATTAAGTGGTGCTGATCCTCTTAAGTCAGGGCATGAATTCCTAGAGAACGAGCTTCGTCCTCTCGTGTTGATTCCCCTTGAATTTCTTCCTCCACTAGCGGTCCTTCGAGATGCCCAGGGACTGGTGTTTGATGATCCCGCGGCTATAGTGTTAGTGCCATGGGAGCTCTCGTCCCTATATTTCTTGGGGTAAACCTGTTACTGTAAGGTG
The DNA here is from genome assembly GCA_000404065.3 of Pinus taeda. NCBI lineage: Eukaryota > Viridiplantae > Streptophyta > Pinopsida > Pinales > Pinaceae > Pinus > Pinus taeda. The sequence continues at coordinate 32,439 of APFE030374833.1, forward strand.
GCCTCGAGCTACCTCCTCTGAAGAAGTTCCGGGGAGTCTTTCCTGGAAATCCTGATTGGACAGGCCCTGATGGCCCCATATCCTTTTGATCCCTAGGTGCTCTTCTGCATAACGACCACATTCGACTGCCTCGGCTACTGATGATGGCTTCCACATGCTTACCAAGGCTCTGATGCGAGGATTTAACCCGAATATGAAGCGTTCAGCTTGACGTTCATCAGAGTCTAAGTAGTGAATGTATTTTACAAGCTCCATAAACCTTATCTCGTACTCTTCCATCGTTTTATTTCCCTAAATTAACGTATGAAAGGCTCTTGCTTGCTGTTGTTGAAAGTAGGGAGGTAAATACTTTGCGCGAAACCTTTCCTCAAATAGTTCCCAAGGGGCATTATCTGATGTAAGGTGTAGCTGCTTTTCCAGATTTCCCCACCAAATCAAGGCACTTTCCTTTAGTTGAAACAAGGCAATTTTTGTTTTTGCCGAAGACGAATATTCTCTTAACCTAAAGCATCTATTCATTCCTTCCAACCATACTTCAGCGCGTTGACCTGCTCGACCTCCTGAGAATTCTGGGAGTCTGATTTTCTGAATCTCCCTAGAGATGTCTTCTTCCAATCTTCTGGGCTCAAAATTCTTTGGTTCTGTTGAACTGGTAGCCAAATGTTGAGATTCCTCTTTGGTTTTAGCCTTAGTGGATTCTTTTAATGTCTCCAATAAGGCTTCCAAGGAGTTCATTATCACAGTCAACTCTGGCGCTGGGGCGATTGATGTTGATAATGGTCTGGGTGGTGATGATGGGGACGATGATGGCGACGGTGGCGGCATTAATGGTGGTGATGCTGCCCGATCACGTCGTCGTCGCTCATACGTCTTTACCATTGTAATGGTTCCTGAACACATAATAAAATTTTATCAAAATTTTGAGGTAGACAACCGAATTTAACGCATAAATTTCTTTTGCGACTTCACATTCATAAACGAGTATAGTTTTTCTATTTTTACCCGCTAGGCGGATCTTACTGGTACCGAGGTCAAGGAGGGTGGTCTCGCGACCTCCTTGTCCTAATGCAGGGTATTCTATCCTAATATGAATAATGTAGAAGTGTATGGTTATTAGCTCCTAAGGTAAGACATCTAAAGTTTATTTACCTAATAACACTCATACAAATAAATGTTAAATATCTCGTTACAAAGTACGTCGGTATCCGCCATACCTCAATCTAGTTATTACATTTAAGGGAGGTCATACATATTTATATTCTGAATATATTACTTGGATATGGGTTTAAGTCTATAAAAGAAGGGTTGTTTTGGTTCCCTATTAGTTTAACTTTTAGCCGAAAATTTACCATAGACGTGCGATGATTAACATCCAGAAGAGATACAGTTCATCAGTATATCATAAAAGTAGATTGAGTTTAAACGGAGGAAATAAATTAGGATAAAATGTGATTTACGATTTCCAGAACCAATTCTATTTTAAAAATGGCTTCGTCAACTAAAAAAAAAATAAGCTGCAAAAATCAAATATAATATTGTACAACTTAAACATGATTAAATTGTGATAAAAGTATTTAAAGATGCTACATCCATTTATGCATTAAATGGAATACTTTCACTGATCCAAATCCAAAATTGCATTAAAACTAACTTCACCGATCCAAAATTGCATTAAAAACTAACTTCACCAATCCAAAATTGCATAAGAACTAATGGTCCATCTAACTAAATTCAATTCTAGTAATTACAAGAAAGAAAAAAAATCAACATCTTAATTTTCATGAAAAGAAAATGGTTATCATAAAGGAAAACATAAACATTTTGTACGGTAAAATCAATAAGGCTATGTAGATATTTTAAACAATGATCGCAACAATGTGGCACGCCTCAATGTTTTCAAAAGGTTAAACATCGTTTGAAATAATTAAAAAGAAATAGGCAATGAAAACATAAAGATTTTGTATAGTAAAATCAGCAATGCTATGTAAATATTTTTAAACAATGGTCGCAAAAATGTGGCACGCCTCAATGTTTTCAAAACATCGTTTGAAATAATTAAAAAGAAATATGTAAGACAACAGTTGCATTTTTTATTTATTTTTTTATTTTTTTATTTTTTTATTTTTTTGCTTTTTTTTAACTGTTGCATTTCCTAAAAGGAGACTTGGATATATGAAAGGTTAACTGATGCATTTTGGAAAGACATGCACGGAAAGAAGGATGATGACTATTGCTTTTTAGGTAGAAAACAATTAACCGGAGGCAACTGTTTACAAACAAAAGGTGTAAAATTTTCTTACAACAAAGTTTACAAATTATATATCATTGAGAAGCATTTCACAAAAAGACGAGGCTAGAAATATATTATATATATATATATATATATATATATATATATATATATATATTAACATAGATTGATCACTAAAATAACATGTACAAACTAAATACCATCTCGAAGCCTTTCCCAAAATGATGAGGGTTGCAATATTTATTTTCCCATGCATTGATCACTAAATCACTGGTATCTTTCAACATCATATAAAAAATAAAATGTCACTTAAGAAAAAATGGTCATCAGCATTACAAAAATGTTGCCGGAGAAATTGGTAGCAAAGAAGGAATGATAGAAGGACTACTGAAGTAGTTTGACGAAAATCTGTATTCTTTGCAAGAATCAATCATTCAACTAAGATACCTCACATTCTGCAGCCAAACACCTTTGCAAGACAAAAATATGAAGCTTCAAAATATAGTATATTTTGTGGGGTATGTTTTACAGTTATGGGCTATAGATAGACCTGTCCGTTAAGAATGGGATAGCTATAACACAGAAGCAGTGCAAAGCCAAATGCCCAAAGGTGGATAACAAATCCATATACAAAAACAACAATCTTTGATAAGCCAAAAATATTTCATATTAAGTGCATGGCTAACGCATGATATAAAAAAATATGGCCAGCTTATCTAACTCTTATATTGTTCTTCGTAACCTTTTATCATATCCATATAGGAAAAGGTTTTGCACTGAATACCTAAATGGATAGCAGCATATGAGTGATATTTCATAGTTTCCTCTTTTAAGAGCCTTGTTCTGATTGGAAGAAACTGACACCCACTTCCCTTTTCATCAGTTAGTTAGGAATAGGTTCATGAAAGGTTGCAAGATATAAAATTAACAGGTTAGCTCCACTATTATATGGAACTTGCATTACCATTTGTCTCTAGACGGGACGCCGTATACGCGAGTTCATTCCGTCTATTCGACGTTGAACTCCGGCTATCCGATCCGGTTATGCGAGTCATTTCTGGGCGAGCAGGTGAGAAATGTCGGATATGCGACTTATATCTGCCTGATATGCGAGTTATCATACCGGATACGCAAGTTATCCCCTGCACGTATAACGCGGATGATAGGTCGAGTTTCCTGCGGAGATAAGCCGCGTTCCCCATATATAAGCGGCGTATTGACCATAACTAACCGTCATTGCCCATAAACAACCAGCGTATCCGGCAAAGATTGGTCGGATGCCGAGAAATTTGGGCGCGTATTCGGGGAGATAGTTATTGCGTGAGCGTAAGATAAGATATTGACCGACAGGTTTGGCATATCTGGCCGCGTATTGTGCGATTAACACTCTTTCCAGCGTGACTACAAGCGAGTTTAACACAGAAAATGCCTGTGCTGGGCCTGCCGAGGTATGCTGTCGTGGGGCTACAGAATCCCATGGCCATGGCCCTAGGCAAATAAGCCATCAAAATTGATAACTGGAAGTTCATGCTCCCATCTCTGAGCCTTTAGAAAACAAACAAAAAGGGCACAGGCCAAAAGAGCTGCTATCAGTTCCTGACTGAGAACCACAATTCCCAGGCGTTGTGAATGCAGAATACGAAGACTAGTGTCCACACGCGATCTTCCATTTTCTTCTCCCGAATCCTTCTCGTCTGAACTATTCCCTTCACAAACCTTATAAGTGGTGTTATTTTCCTTATAATGATTCTCGAGAATAACAGGAAATCGTAACATTAGATTCACAAGATAGGGTATGGTCTCCCCGAACCATTTTCTGGAATCTGCGCGAGGTATCAAATCGTCAAAGAAGAGAGCGTATCCTTTGCCCACAGATTTTTGCCACCGTTCATCCACCTCGTTCTGCAAGCCTAGCTCGTGCCGTATATCAACGATGAACTCGAATAATGTTTCACCGGAGTCTACGAGGCTCGGTCCCGGACCTTTTGAAAGGGATTTAAGGGCGTCGACTGCCCTGGGAGGCCAGTAGAATGAATTGCCCCGCAGGATTAAAGGAATGAATGGCAGAATTGACGATTCGCCATCACTTAGGCCAGTCATTTTAAATACACTCTGTGCTTTAATTCTTGACAGATTGTGCTGAAATGCTCTGATCGTATTCTGAAATTTGGCTCTAAATTATTCCAAATTATATTCACAGACTGAAATTACCACAGCGCTTGTTAAACAGGGGGGGTTTTTAGATTTAAACAGCAGAAATGTAACCGTGAATTTTTACAAGTTTTTACGCAGCAGAATTTAACCACAAAATCGATACGAGCGTAGGGCCTGTGAGGTCGAAGGGTTTGAACGATGCGCTCTGATACCATGTGTAAAAACCGTAAACTGAAATAAGATGATAAGCAGAACAATATGCAGTAACCATAAGGGATTTCGAACACCTACCTGAACTGTTGTCTGCTCCTATTGAAGCTAATGACTCCGCGGTTATTTTGATCCGATTACCGGGAAACCAATTCCTCCCAGCCAATCCAGCGATCTTCTCACCCAAGCTCACTGCCCCCGTGCCCAGAACCTCAGATCAATGTAAGCTCCCTCCGGTTTCATCTCCTAATTTCTTGGTTCTCCTGCCTCTTCTCTCCGTCCTCCTCCCTTTTCTCAGCCCTATCTCAGTGATTTTATAACCAGGGCTAAGTGGTGGTCGCCCTGTACACCCATGACTCCACCGTTTACTCCTGCGGTGACATCTCCCCCCAGCTGTGAGTCATCTTCCCATACAGGCGTCTTCTCCTTCCTTCCGGTTCAGTCTTTTGTTATACCATGGTTTATATATAACGTTGGAGGTATTTATAAAGTTTGATTACCATATAACATATATTACTTGATTATTAATATGTACTTTATCCTATATTTACTTTGTTTTACTTTATTTTTGTTCCTAAAATATAAAGTTTATTTATATTTGTTTTCTTTTAATATAAACTTTAGAATTTAATTAATATTTGATATAATACTTAATTTTCATTCTATTTTATAAAAAATCATTTTTATTTATTTATTATATAATATATATTATATATATATTATATATAGATATAGACATAAATTTTATTTTTTTTTTAAAGGATGGGTCGTTACAATGCTCACTTGGATGAGATTCCTTAGCCAAGGCCTGATAACAAAATTTCAAATTTTCATCATTTCAAAACATGAACAAAGAAACGAAATCTGCTCATTGCTATGATATTTGGATAGGGTTTCGCTGGCTCTTCTAAAGCATGAAACAAATATTTTTCAAGATATTCACCACTGGGATGTGTCATGCAACTGAATTTGTCCTATCCTCTATCGTTTAGCTATTTCAGAAGACAGAAACTAAGAATCATGAAGCACTACAAAATAAATTAACTTGTTAACTGGCATTCGACTGCTGAAAAAGAATCAAGCATAGGCCACCTAGTTAGAGAAGTATAACAAATAACATTGGACTAGAAGTTCTTAATTATCAGTATCTGGCAATGAATTTTCTAATGACCATGCTGTATGCAACCATGTTGTATTTTTAATATATGATATATTGATATTTGTCAATTTTCTTTTTCAGTTTCATTTACAGCATGATCATCATCATTCATGGCAACTTCAAGTTCAGCCATTCATGAGGCAGAGGAAGTGGCACAGGAAATTGAATCCACCCCTGGGCCTAAAGTTGATCCAAAGTCACCACTTTGGAAATATATATCTACTGTTGGGAAGATCCAAGGAGGTGGATCATTGGCATGGGTTTGCAGCGAGTGTAAAAAGGAGTATAAAGGATCATACACACGGGTTAAAGTACATTTGCTTGCGTTAAAAGGCAATGGGGTTCGAATATGCAGTGGCCCACCTAAAGAGAATGGGGCAGATAGAAATGGTTTAAGCAAGGTAAAAATTGCAAAATATCAGAGAGAACAAGATGAGGCAGATGCTAAAGCAAATGAGGCAAATCCTACCTCCCATTTAAAACACCCAACAAGATCTTACCTAGTTGCTTCCAAACCTCAAGTCCCAGAATGTAATCAATAGCCCGATATCCTTCATCTCAAATTTTGACGCTAGATCTAACTTGCAACCTACAATAAGTCTCTTTGCACCTATCAAAATGAGATTGTCCACATACAACACCAAAATGATGGGCTCAAATCCAACCAACAAGAAGTCTAGTTTGGGATCTGCCTCACTCTTGGTTGAGCCTATGCCCTACAGATAGTTGTCAATCCTTGCATACTAGACCCTAGGTACCTATTTGAGTCCATAGAGGACTTTCTTAAGCCTGCATACATGTGTCTCTCTGTCATGGACCTCAAACCCTTATGGCTACTTGATGTAGACTTCTTCCTCAATGATGTTGTTCAGGAAGACAATCTCACATCCATCTGGTGGATGCTTCATTCAGTCTCAAAAGTTATCAAGAGAACTACTTGAATAGAGGAGTATCTAGCTATGGGAGCAAAAGTCCCCTCGTAATCTACACCCTCTTTCTAAGAGAACCCACGAGCATCAAATTTGGCCTTGTATTTCTCCACACTACCATATGTTGCATGTTTTACCTTGTAAAGCCACTTGGAAGTCACAACTGACTTCCCTTTTGGTCTCAACACAATCTCCCAGAAATCATTCTTCATAATGGAGTTGTGCTCCTCCACACCTGCTAGTTGGTTGCTTCCTCAAAGTTGGAAGGCTCTAAGTCTATGATGCTAGTAATCAAAGCCGTTATAAGTTAGGTGGTTAAATCTTCATAACGAACTTAGGGTGCCATACAATGATTTGATTAGAAATGATATAATAAAAGAGTAATACTTGGTATAGATGTATTTGTTGCTGCATTATTAATATATGTGAGAATCTATTATTGACTCAAAATATGTGTAAATTCCTGCAGTGGATTGGGAGAAAACTTTTCAGTTGTAGAGATTTTCTCTGACAGTATTATAAATAGTTTGGATAACGAAGATCTCACTATGTCAATTCAAGGTAAGAAAACCTATAAAAAAATAGCATTCAAATAATAAGCTCTCTAGAGACATGCACTGATCCACATTTGTATTGAAAACATTGTCTATGAGACTATGAACTAATATTGTTTGTTTCGATTGCTTCTAAACAATCGTGTATGCCCTTTTAGGTCCTCTTCTGCAAATGTACATTGCATCACATAACTAGTGCAATTTCAATTTTGGATCCTCCTTTTGGGTCCAATTCAATTTTGTAAAATGTATTAGAAATTGTATGGATAATGAAGGTCAGACTATGTCAATTCAAGGTAAGAAATCTTATAAGAAGAATAGCATTCTAATGATAAGGGCTGTAGAGACTTGCACCATTCCACATTCTTAATGAAAACAATATCTATGAGACTATGAACTAGTATTGTTTGTTTTGATTGCTTGTAAACAATGGTATATGCCTTTTTTGGTCCTCGACATTTATAAAGCAGCCCTTCCACATATACAAAGAAAAAAAATATTCTACTGATCTTACTCACCAAACCTGGCATAAGGAACATTGGGCCACCATAATCACCAGGCCAGTGTCCATCATGTGCTTGAATAGTAGCATAAAAGCGTACTGCTCGCGTCAATGTAGTTTGTATTGCCTCCTCAGTGATGTCATTAGCACTTTCTATTTTAACTTGGGGTGGAAGAGGAGAGAGTGGATTTTCTCTCGCAAACTGCAATATAAAATAATTATTAAGAAACAATGAGACCTGTAAAATAAACATAAAATCCTAGGGTACCCACAAAACTTATCCAAAATGAAAGCTATTTTATAGTGATAAAGCTGAATCATAAAAAATCATAACAAGATCAAACTAACTCATTAAAAATAAAATAAATCAATAGTATCACACAATCAACCAACTAATTAAATGGTGTTGCATTGCTCATGACTTGTTACAAAAGATCGCAGTCACAACATTCATTTTAGAAGTATGCATACCAATGAAAACCAACATAAGTATGTTGTTCAAAAGAAGTGTGGCAAGTGCAAAAAGGATACAACTTACATTCTAAAAATATTGAAGAGAAATAGTAATTGATAAACCTATGCAAGAGAAACATTGCTAACAAAATCTTAAGAAAAGAAACAACCAATAGGATACATAGTACCAATCCCACATGCCAAGGCCCCCTGTGTAACATAGATCCAAGCTGAGGGAAGCCATCCAAGCAAGCTATCCAAACTGACAAACTAAAAACTTGTCGTACTATGGTGCATCCAATGCTGCATAGAAGAGAATGGCCAAAAAATTGGTGTCACTAACGACTACACCCAATGCCACACAAAAAAGAAGCGTGATTTCCTTTGGCAGGACCTGTGAGCTTTAATGGTGCATTCCTCAGAAAATTGGCTTACTCCTGTGCACAATCATGCTTCAGTCCCCTCAGACCAACCATCTATCACAAAGCTTGTTGGGCTCGTCCCTTAGGAGGATGTATACAAAATGAATGTTGCAATGCCAAGACCATTTTGGCAGGATTGGGGTGGAGCTTTGGTCGCCCTCCACAGCAGTATGATTCCAAAAGGATATATTGAATTTTGCATCAATGTCATGCACCAGCCCCACTCCCCAATGTTCATTGCCTTTCCATTGACTTCAAGGACAAGTGGGTTCATCAGCATCATAGTGTTAATCAATTGGCTTTCCTATAAGCTGCAGGTTTTTGTGTGGCTGATTATTTATCAGGGGCTCCGCTCCAAAGCTAGGTTGGAAAACAGTGGGCTATCTGATGGTCTTTGCCTTGTTTACCAACAACCCAAGATAGTGAAGCATAACTTCTAGGGATGTTAGTATGCCAAGAATGGTTGGAAGTAAGTATAGGATCAGTTTTTAGTTCTTCTCTAGGGAAGGATTTATTGGCAAGAGGACTAGTTTGGTGATTGCAATTATTTGGTCCGTTCCACTTTCATTAGGATTAGGCAGTTTGCCTAAGGAACTCTACTTTTTTCACCTTATAGAAGATCCATTGCAAGTTTATTTTGGTCATGAGGTCAGTTTTGTCTCCTTTCTATACCATGTAGAAAGATGAGGTACATATACAACTGTTTACCAGAGGTTCCTTGCTGATAAAGGATGCCAAATCTCTAGATGTAGTAGCTTATTCTGATTTTATTTACGCCTTAGTAGCACTGAGAAGATGATATCAATTCCATTGTATATACCCTTCCGCTAATGTAAATATGATTTTATATATACATGACATATTTTTCAAAATAAAAGCAAAACAGCAAGAAAACATTGTCACATTTATTGTTTATACAAGATTTACCCTAGAAGCTCCAAAAGGAGAAACCCGCAAAAGAGCAACACCTTTTGATTGTGTTAACTCAACCATTTACAACACAAATACGTACTCTGTAACATAGCTTAACCCTAATCCTATAAGAAGACAAGATTTGAACACAACCTCAGGAACCATACAACTTCCTTACACGCATGAGTTGTTATCATGTTCTCAACTTCTGTAATTGAGAATGCAACAACACCCTACCTCTTCATCATCCAACTGACTGTTCCACCAAAATTCCCCACAGGCAAAAGTGGCTTCCATGTACTCAACTTCTGTAGTTGAGAATGCCGCAACACCCTCCCTCTTGATCATCCAACTAACTATCCCACCCAACAAGTTAAACATATGACCACTTGTAGATCTTCGACCATCAAGGTCTCCAGCCCAGTTTGCATCAACAAAACCTTGTACATCTAGTACTTTGTTTGGTCTTCCTTGGTAGCAAATTGCATTAAGTCATGCACAGATTTGAAGATCCTCTTTACAACAGTCCAATGTTCCTTCCCTAGGTTTGACATATATCTGCTTAGTACTCCCACTACATGGGCAATGTTTGCACTGGTAGAAACCATAGTTGAAAAATCCGGCATTTTTTCACCAACATTGTGAAAATCGTGATGTGAAGCCCTCCCCAAAAAATTTTAAGAAAATTTCACAATGTCCAGGAAAAAATCAAACCCACAATTTTCAAAAAAATCACATCACAATGGAAAAAATTACCAGAGGCGGATTGAGGCATCTTAAAGGATGATTTTTGGTTTTTTCAGGGGTCATTTCTATTTGTAGCTCTTGGGGAATGAGAGGGAGGGGATTTACCATCATCCAACCAGGTTTAAGAGAGCCAAATCATTGTTCTCATCACCATCTTAAAAAAAAATTATTGGTGCACATATCAATTGCTATCTACCCATGGTGTTGATATTCTCAGATCCCAAGCATTTCTTCAAATTCCACCCTCTTAACTATTTTTTTCTACATATATGCAAGGTTTTCAAAGTCCATGTTGTTTACCTCTTATTATTATTTTTCATGGCTCATAGAACAATCTAGAGTTCTGTCTTTTTGTATTATTGTTTTTCATGGTACATAGAACAATCTAGAGGTCTGTTTTTTAGCCTGTAAGCTGGTTTTGTTTGATGTTCCTTTTTTTTAGTTTTTTTTTACCATAGGATTGAAGTTGGAAATTGACTATTTACTTGCAAACATGTCAAAGCCTTTGGACCGAATTTGGCAGTGTGGTCAACCTGAAGATGGAACAAACCAACAAACATTATCTTGTAAATTGTATGGCCAGCAAACGGCAGGAGGGGTTAATTGATTGATGTACTGCTTGGTAAAATCCCAAGGCATGATGTTTGGTTTTGTTATAAATCAACCACAAAGATTGCTCGAATTTCCCATGATTCTATTTATGAAAAAAGATAAAACAAGTGAAGGCAACCGCTACCAAAGTTGAACTTGCTGCCACTGGAGTGGCTAGATCCTCAAGAACCACAGGGAAATCTATGACTTGGGGCAGCAAGAGGGCCTTCACAGTTTCACCTTCTATGAAGACCTGACCACTCTTTGCTCCAAGAACTGCCGATGAGGCACAACCTTCCATCTGGTCAGTGGTTAAAAGAAAGGAGAATCAAGAAGCAAACAAGGTTGTGGGGCAGTGTCTTTTTGGACCGACATATCTTTGACCATCACAAAGACCAATCAATTTTTCTAGCCATTGTGTGATGCTCAAAAACCCTCAAGGGCCTAGATCTAGCTCAAAATCCCAACAAATCTTTTTGAATGACTTGGATCTCACTTGCACAAATAAAAATAAAAATACTCAAAACCCAATATGCACAAAAATTTGAAAAGAAAGCCCAAACCCCAGTGGCTGCAAAACAAGGGTTAGAAAAAAATTATTTACCAAAATTATTCTACAAAAAATAGTTTACAAGTTATATGCAAATATACAATGCTTGTGGAGGATAAAGTTTTTGAGAATTTTTTAAATGATGAGCAATGACAATAGATCAGATGTGTTTCGAAAGTTATGGTGTTTCCCACAGCCTTAGCAAAGTAAGAAAATCAAACAAAATTCATGAAGCCCAAACAAGGTTGACTCTTCTCCAAAGTATGTGAACTTGGAGCCCAAGGGCCGGGGAACATGCAAACACTATATATTTCTTCAAGAAAACTTGTTAGACATATGGCGAATCAGATCACTTACGATAGACCCAAAATCTCTCAATAGAATGTTCTTATCACTATCTAATGAATAAACAAGCTTCTAAAATTTTAAGCACAACATAAGAAAGCACATACCACAAATCATCAAACAAAGAACATCATGAACTGAACCCCAAAGTTTTTTATTGATATTTCAAATGTCTCTAACAGATCAGTGAAACGACACCAGCGTTACAAAATTAGATAGACCAAATTCACAATTTTCATCATGACTTGAGAAGCAAAAGGGCTTCTAATTTATAGATAAATCCTCAAAGTGGAAAATAACGGCTAGTTGGTTTGATCCCCGTCAAAATAATCTCGACCATTGATAATTACTTTATGATCTTTTAATTTCTACCGTCGAAAATATTTATTTTGAGGAATTTTCGAATTTCTCATAAAAACCATTTTTTATTAATCCAAAAATTGATTTTTTGATTAATTTCCTCAAAATTTTGACTTTAACTTAACCCCCAAGGTCCAAGGGCTTAATTTTTCTTAAAATATCCATTTTTGCCTTGATGGGGGACCTCCAAATTTTATTTTTTTTAACCCACGAATTTTTAGTCATTTTCCACTTGGAGAGATTAATTTCTCTAGAAATATTTTTTGACTCTAAATTAATTAATTTTTTGACTTAGGATTTAATTTTATTTTTACCAGAAAAATTAATTAATTGACACAAAAGGGAATTAATTATTTTTCCACCCTCGAGTACTTGATTGCAAAGGACCATGCACTAAATTATTTTTTACATCAGATAGTACAAATTCAACCCTCAAAGAGGGAATACCCATCATTATAGACCCTCAAAATAATTAACCAATTTTGCGACACAATATAATCTAGTAGACGAAGTGATCTTTAATAAAATAATTTAGCCAAATAACTTAACTTATTACCAAAATGCTTTTACAATAGACTCGACTAAAAACACTAGGACTCACCAAAGGCCTTGCCAATGGATTCCACCCTAGCTTTGGAGTTTAAGCTAAAGGGAAAAACTCTGTCGATTATCCGTGTTTAGAAGCACACATAATGCAATGAGATGAAAAACCTCCTAGGATGAAATTCGCCGCCAAAACCAGAGGCTTACCTAGGTTGTTACATAATTAAATGGTCATACTAGCATCATTTACATTACAATTTGCAGAAATTGGGTTTACAATTACATAAGAACTGGTTGGCTGATGATTTCGAGCATTGAAAAATTTTGTACAACTACTTCCTTGGACCTGTGACAAAATAGGTGCAACAGGGCCATTCACCCATAGACAAATCAGCATGGCCCCATAGGTGAATGTATCATTGTCCCCTAGTCAAATTAGCATGACCCCAATGGAGAGTGTCTGCCCAATGTTGCAAAAACATTAAAAATTGGGGTCGATCTAGAGTCAACAAACCCCGCTGATAGTTACATTATGAAAGGTTAAATCAGATTGCGCGGTGCCCATCCTTGCTCTCCTCTTTGGCGGATTGAAGAGACAAGCATCGAAGTGAAAGCACTATAAAGCACAGGGTGTTGTCCTATCGTTTGTGTTGGTTCGATCTGGACCATCTCTCGCTCGCTCATGTTGGTTCAATCATGAGAGCACCTGCACCATCTCTCGCTCATCCTAGTTCAAACAACAAAGCAAAGCTCTCTCACACTATCTTTAACAGAGCGCTAGCTCCCTCAAACTATATCTCGCACAAGCTCTCGGGTCATCTCTCGCTTATCTCTATCACACCATCTCTCATAGAGATCTTTAGCACTAGCTTTCAAACGATCTCTCGGGCAGAGAAAATATGATATTTGCTTAACATTGTTGGTACATGGATACCAATGTGAAATATGTTATTTGCTTAACATTGTCGGTACATGGATACCAATATGAAGTCTAATATTTGCTTAACATTGTTGGTACATGATACTAATATGAATTATAAATTATATTATAGATGTGATGTCTCTAATTCTTATTTTAATGAGATAGAAATAAAAGGATGACTACACTTGACTACTTATTATGAAAGCGAACTTACAGATGCATTGACTAGACATAGCCAAATATGTTATAAGAACTCAAAGATCAATTTCATAGATGATAGCATATTTGGAATGAACGGAAACTATTATTTGAATGTATTTAGCAACAGAAACTGTTATTTGAATACATTTAGCTTTGAAAATATCGACGCATATGTTAAAATTGGCAACTAGCGCCAAACTCCATGTGGGTCTACTTATTCAAGGCAGCTGATATTTTTCTTGGATTGAGAAGTGTCGGATTGATCTAAAGATCATCTGATTCCGACATGTATTCGTGGAGATATGAATTTATTTGTGTTATGGGACAATTCGTCAAGGTCGGGTAGCAACCAAATTGCCCCCTCTTGTGCTAAACATTTTAGTATAAAAAGAGGGGGCTTGCTAGTCATTTGCTCACACACTCTTCTTGTGATCTCTTCCTCTCCACTCGTCTTTGGGTTTTGGTGGGAGGAGAGATCCTAAAAGACAACATTGCCCTAATGAAGAGATGCCCTAGATCTGAATGTTTCCATGGGAAAGAAGGATCTACGCAGCCCTAAAAGGAGATGACCTAGCTTCTAACGCTGCCCTAATAAACGCAATTAATGGAGGAAGTCTTAACGTTGTCTTTAAAGAGAGTTCATGCCCTAAACACAGACCCTAAGACGTCGCCATACATTGTCATATAAGGATGCCCTAGACTCTAACATAGTCATGGAGAAGGAGGCTTTAACGGAGAAGAGAAAGGCATCTATATCGTTGGTCTAGAAGAGACCCTAAGTTGTCCTAAACGCAGATCAAAGAGACCCTATGATGTTGATCTATGAAGACCCTAAATATGTTGTCTATGTGCCCTAGCCACAGGCTTGTGACAAGATTTAATAAAAGTCATGATGGAGAACCTTCATCATTGTTCTAAAGACTTTAATGTAGCCTTGGAATCACAGTAAGGAAAGGCATAATGTACACACTAAGACGTTGTCCTTATATGCCCTAACGTTGTCTTAAAAGAGACCCTTATTCACATCAAGGAGAAGCCCTAGTCATGAAGGAGACACAGCTCTAACACTGCCCTAAATACGGTCATGGAAACACAACAAGGAGTGGGTATCATGCCCTAGATAAGAGGGCTAATGACTCTATAAACAAGGCCTAAAAAAGACAGGTTCTAAATGTTGTCAAGAGAGTTCCATATACGCTGTCCTAAGGTGGCCCTAATCCGCAGCTATAGAGTTGCCCTAGCTGTTGTCTATCTAGCCCTTAAGAAGGGTCTTGTAGCATTGATAGCATAGTGATAGTGTGCAGCGATATCATATGATGGGACAGCATAGTAATAGGGTACAGTAGCATGAATGTATTGAAGTGCAGCATGAAGGATGTAGCATGTGTATGATGGGTACAACATAGTGCACAGTGATGGGTACAGCAGTCATTGGTGCAGCACAGTGCACACTGATGAGTACAGTAGTGAGCATTGCAGCATAATGAACAGTGATGAGTACAGCAGTGAATAGGTGAAGCATAGTGCACAGTGACTGTGGTGCAGTACAGTGATGATGGACATGGTATGATGGTGCAACATGGTGCAGCACAGTGATAGGTACAACAAGGTGATGGAATTACCTGTGTTCGAATCAGCTACCTCATGTGTCATCTTCTTAGATAAGATCTCTGCTCTTATTATGACAAGTCAAAATGTTGACTTTTGATGTATATGTACTATCTCTCTCTCTGTTGAACTATTGAAGAACATAAGAAGAATTGACCAAGGGTTCCCCACATTAGAGTTTGTCCCTGGCTGGCGCCACATCTTGTGTCCTCTTGTCTTGGCTTGTCCTTTGTGATTTATGTTTATGTTCTATCTGCATTTTACTATCATGCTAAATATGATTGCTAATCTGGAATTGATATTGAGTTAATGTGAAAAATGGAAGTATATTGCTCTCAGCATAGAACATACCTAAAATTAGCATGGTATCAGAGGTGAGGTGAAGACAAAGCCCAAACAAGAGTGAAAGAGCAATCACCGAAGAAAGTTGGAAAGGACAAAAGACTCAATGGGTTCCTTATCCCTCTTCAAATTCGCCAAGGGTGAAGTCAACGCAAAGAATATTATCCGAGTGGCACAGCGGAAGCATCTGATGGCCTACATAAAGATCACTTCAATGAGAAGTCCGGATCTAAGGGTGGAAGGAAAGGCAAATGCCTTGCTTGCAATAAGTTTGGCCATTATGCGAAGGAGTGTCTGAATCGAAGAGACACATCACGTGATGATGATAACAATCATTTCAGGGGCATCTTCAATGATCAAAGGAATGACAGGTTCCACGACAAAGGAAAACAGAATGCGGATCATCAAGGAAATGGCCGACTCTTCAAAGAAAGCAAGGAACTCCAGGTATAAAGAATCAAATGTTGTTTCTAATAAGCTAAAAAAGTATTATCTCATATTGGCCCTCTCCACTACTCCTCCAGACTCTTTGGGAATCTGGCTTATTGATTATAGTGCTTCAAGGCACTTCATTAGATAGAAGGAAGCTCTCTCTAATTTGGTAGAGATGGAAACAATCATGGGGATTATACTTGGAGTCAATGCCACCTATCCCGGAAAGGGTGTAGGGAATGCTACCCTTCAAATTGAATGAGGGTAGCACGATTCATTTACAAGTTCTTTATGTACCTGATCTCAAGAAGAACTTGGTGTCCATTTCGGCAATGGAAGTCAAAGGTTTCAAGGTGGCATTCATCGATGGAAAGGTACGTGCTTGAAAATGGAATTTTCAAGATACTTTTACTCATGGGTTCAAAGTTGGCAGTTTGTGTCAAGTTGCAGGAAGTCCATTGGGGACCATGTCATGTGACACATCTCTTCAATGGCACCGGAGGTTTGCCCATATTCATTATAAGGCCCTACCCGATGTGAGTCAGATGGTGAAAGGGATGCTTGAATTCAAGATGAGCATGGAGGTACATGTCTGAGATGTACCGAAGGAAAATCTTACAATGGTACTATTCCCCTCATGTAGCAAGTCCACAGACTTGGAACAACCCGAGGGGTTTGAGATTCAAGATCGAAAATCTCATGTATGCATGTGGAAAAGCCCTCTATGGCTTGAAGTTAACACCCTGGGCTTGATATGAGAGGATTAATAGCTATCTGATGAAGCTAAGATTCACTAGGAGTGAAGCCGATCCAAACCTTTGCTTTGAGGGTGTGGATGATAGACCTCTCATAATGGCACCTTATGAGGATGACCTCTTTCTGACAGGTGTAGACCCTCTCATTTACAAAAGTAAGAGGAAGATGGATTACGGATTTGGAATGGCAAGCTGCAAGCCCGTGACTACCTCGATGGAGCTTAACTTTCAAAAGTTATGCGGTAGTGATGTTGGACCTTATTTGTGAAATGCCTCTGAGTTTCATAAACTCATACTAGCATTGATGTTCTTGTTGAACTCTCGTCTAGATATATGTTTTGCAATTAGCATGTTGAGCTCATATATAGTTGAGCCTCACTGGATTGGTGCCAAGAATCCTTTGAGAGATCTTCAAGGCACCATCTCTCATGGATTGAGATACACTGCCAGAAATGTGAAGTTGCATGATTATTTTGATGTTGATTAGGCAAGCAGTGTGGAGGATTGCAAGAGCACTTCTAGGTGTTGGTTCTCTTTGGGTTCTGCTTTGATATCCTGGATGAGCAAGAAGCAAAAGTCGGTTGCCTTGACCACCGCTGAGACCAAATACATTGTTACGAGTATGACCTCGTGTGAAGTTGCCTGGTTGAGGAAGCTCTTCAGTGAGTTGTTTGGACACATGTTGGATACCACCGTGATCTTCTGTGACAACCAAAAGGGGATTCGATTGTTGAGGAATCTCGTGTTCTATAATCGCTCCAAGCATATGGACATCAGGTACCACTTTATCTGGGATATGGTACATCGAGGAGCAAGAAGGCTCCATCGCATCGGGACTGATGTGCAGGTCACCGACATTCTGTCGAAGCCCTTGGGAAAGGTCAAATCTGTGACTTTCCGAGAACGACTAGGAGTCGTGGAGAGACTCTCTCCTAAGGGTCTTGTATGATATGGACATTGAGCTCTGGGAGTTTCGGGGGCTTGGGGGTACATCTTAGAGCGATGAGAAACCATAGGGTGATGGTTCAACCTTCCCTTGGTGGTCTACTATGTAGGCAGGATGAGTGGTTCATCCTTCTCCTGCCAAGATAGAGTCATAAGGTGAGTGGTTTAGCCTTCCCCTAGTGATTTGTTGTGTACAGGGTGAGTGGTTCAGCCTTCCCCTGGGATACCCCTGGTAACATGTAGACAAGATGAGTGGTTCATCCTTCTCCTGCTGAGACATCCTACCCATGCAATATGGGACTCATGGGAAGTACCTCTCATTTGGCCAATGAGTAGGGAAATGAGGATAGGGACCATAGTAGTATCGATGGACGCATCGTGTTACTATCGTACTCCCTATGCTAAGATGATACTGATCTGGGATCAACTGGAACTGACTTCAGGTCAATAAGAGTGGTATGATACACTCTCTTTATTTGGAACTGATTTTGAATCAGTAAGAGTGGTTTGACACACTCTCTTTATTTGGAACTGATTTCGGATCAGCAAGAGTGGTATGAGAAACTCTCTTTTATATGGGACTGACTTCAGGTTAGTAGAGGATGGTATAATACATTCTCGATCACTTCTTCTTCTTCATAGTTCAACAGAGCAGTGCAGGGCATTGATGGTAGAGATAGTACAGCCTGGCAGATGGATTAACAGATGGAGTTCTCCCTAGTTGAGAGGGAGTGTTAAAATTGGCAACTAGGGCCGAACTCCATGTGGGTTTACTTATTCAAGGCAGCTGACATTTTTCTTGGATTCCTCTCGTCGAGAGGTGTAGGATTGATCTAAAGATCATCTGATTCCAACATGTATTCATGGAGATATGAATTTATTTGTGTTATGGGACAATTCATCAAGGTAAACCAACAACAAAATTGCCCCCTCTTGTGCTCAACGTTTTAGTTTAAAACGAGGTGGCCTGTTGGTCATTTGCTCACACACTCTTCTTGTGATCTCTTTCTCTCCACTCATCTTTGGGTTTTGGTGGGAGGAGAGATCCTAAGAGACAATGTTTCCCTAATGAAGAGATGCCCTAGATCTGAATGTTGCCATGTGAAAGAAGGATCTACATAGCCCTAAAAGGAGATGGCCTAGCTTCTAACGTTGCCCTAATAAACGCAATTAATGGAGGAAGTCTCAACGTTGTCTTAGAAGAGTGGGTATCATGCCCTAGATAAGAGGGCTAATGACTGTATAAAGGAGGCCTAAAAAAAAATACAAGTTCTAAATGTTGTCAAGAGAGCCCCATATATGTTGTCCTAAGGTGGCCCTAATCTACAACTACAGAGCTGCCCTAGTTGTTGTCTATCTAGCCCTTAAGAAGGGTCATGTAGCATTGACAGCATAGTGATAGGGTGCAGCAATATGATATGATGGGACAACATAGTAATAGGGTACAGCAGCATAAATGCATTGAAGTGCAACATGAAGGATGCAGCGTGTGTATGATGGGTGCAGCGTAGTGCACAGTGATGGGTAGAATAGTCATTGGTGCAGGCAGCATAGTGCACAGTGACAGTGGTGCAGCACATTGATGATGGACATGGTATGATGGTGCACCATGGT
Organism: Pinus taeda; assembly: GCA_000404065.3. NCBI lineage: Eukaryota > Viridiplantae > Streptophyta > Pinopsida > Pinales > Pinaceae > Pinus > Pinus taeda. The sequence continues at coordinate 51,940 of APFE030374833.1, forward strand.
GCAGCAGAGTGATAGGTACAGCAAGGTCATGGAGTCACCTGCGTTCGGATCAACTACCTCATGTGTCATCTTCTTAGAGAAGATCTCTACTCTTATATGACAAGTCAAAATGTTGACTCATGATGTATATGTATTATCTCTCTCTACTGAAATATTGAAAAGGAAAAGAAGAATTGATCAAAGGTTTCCCCACATTGGGGTTTGTCCCTGGCTGGCGCCACATCTTGTGTCCTCTTGTCTTCGCTTGTCTTCTACAATTTATGTTTATGTTCTATCTGCATTTTACTATCATGCTAAATGTGATTGCTAATCTGGAATTGATATTGAGTTTATGTGAAAAATTGAAGTAAATTGCTCTCAGCGTAGAACATACCTAAAATTAACATTGTATCGCTACCAAACCGGCCACATGATGACAAAACTCCAAGAACAATTGAGGCTCAATGAAATTTCACGATAGGGTATTGACCCTAGTCGTACTAGGAGGTGTGGAGGTGTTGCTCACCGTTTATCCTCCAAATCCTGGAGTCATGGAAGAACTATGCGAGTCATTCTCCCCTAGACGTGTGATGATGATTGTCGGATGCCTACTAGGAAATCAGATCGATATAGTCGACGTTGTCACCCTTGAGGTTTATAAATGGTTAGATCAACATAACTGACACCATGGCATATTCCAGTAGAGGATAGATAGGTTGGGTGCAAAAGAGATTAGGAAGGATAGGATGATTAAGAATAGCTTGGGAACCCAACTAAGACAGTGCATGACTATTAAAGTTGTAAACCTATAAATGTTCAAAACGCAATTTTTTATAGTGTCCTCACATTAAACACAAATTATATTAATCGTTAAAATAACTACCAATACACTATATAAACCCTAACTTGGGGAGGAAGTTTTCTGAAAGAGGGGTGTATGTAATGGCCTTCTCTTATTATAGAGGACACATGACTATTAGCATGCATACGAGGCATCCATATGATAGCTACATATGCATGCGTCGCATGCACTGCGCTAGTATACGTATTAACCTATTATGAAAATTTCCTAGTAAAAGTTAAAGGAATTAATTATTGAATAAGGAAAATACAAGGGGAGGGGTTTTTTTCAGTATTATAGAGACAGAGGAGGAATTTCCAACAGAGCCATAGACAAAGAGGAAGATTGAGCTTGATTGTTCTTGGAGCTTTGGGCACAAGGGCCAGAACACCTCCATTTTGAAGTTTTCTGGATCTGGGAACCAGATAGGTTGATCCCAGATAGGCTTGGAGGAAAAGGTTGGTTTGGTAGCAGGAGCGGGAGCAGCAACAGACCAGGCACACCTCCAAACAAGATATTCAGTTAAGTACTTGCAAATGATTTGTTAAAATTTAGATTGTGTGGTTAATTCATAAATTTAGGATGGAAAAATTCATGTCTGGTTAAAATGCAAATTAGGGCTTCTTTTTTTGGTTAAATTTGGGTATCTTGTTTAAATTCCCAAAGTAGGGCTTTAGACTAAGGACCTCCTATATGTGAATGGCTAGATATATCTAGTTTGGGTATTATAAGAAACTAGAGAGGGTCTAGATCCCCCTAAACAGGCAATAAAATATCTAACAGATCTCATAATATCTCAATCTCTTGAAGATGGCACAGTTATCATATTTTGTCTAATTGGTCAATTTGGTGGTTAGTCATAATCTGTAGTCTATGAGAGCCAGCTCTAAACCATCCCAAGGGGATTCGTGGGTTGTGCATCCAATGGCAAGGTGTGTAATGGGGCCGAATAATGAGTCTATCCCTCAGCATCAAAAGCCATCTTCAGATGTAACCCACCCTAGGGATTATCCAAGTGACCAGTACATATTTGTCTCAAATGATTTTATTCATCTCTTGTTTGGAGAGAGGTTGCTAGGTGCACACAGGGAATATCTAGATGGAGGAAGTTGATCCATCATAATACCAATTAAAGCAAGGAGATATGAGACTCTTGTGTACCAACACCGAGAATAAGCCAAAGGACTAGTTATTGCAACAAACTTTGATGTATAATAGGCCAAGTATGGATATAGGCCACACCCTTTTGTTGTATCGGTGAAGCTTTGAACACGATGTAGAAGGGAAAACTCCAAACTCTACAAGAATGATCAGCTAAGGCATTGTCTGCTTGCACCGAAGGATGCAATGAAGGATGATGATCTATACTCTCAATGTTGAAGACCAACCCAATCCCAAAAACACAAGGACATGTACAACTGTGGGCTAGACAAGAGTGTCCATGAGTGACATCTTGGTCAATATGTCATAGAATGATGTTGAAAACACTATCTCTTAAGAAGGGCCAAGGACCCATGGCCCTTATTGATTTGGGGTTGAAGCACATGCCACAAACTAAAGCGTGGACCTATGAATATTAATCCTAGATGAGAAAGTATATCAGCTAGTGATCTCAAACTCCTCTCCTTTGAAAAAGAAATGGTGATTGGAGATGATATTCTTCGATGCATTGAAAATCATGAACTTAGCTTTACCTAGGTTGATGATCAACTGACGAAGATCATAGAAAAAGGCCAAGCATCGAACTGTCTTTGCAATTCGTCCATGAATGAATTTAGAAGGACCACATCATTTGCAAACCCCAGCATAGAAATCAAGACATGGTGTAGAAGGCAACCATCACTATCTTGGATGTGCTCATGCAAGGACTCTAGCTTGTCAATGTAGATCCCAAATAGCATGGGGGGCAAGGGGCAACCATGTTTTACCCCAATAGTAATCGAGATAAAATCTAATGGCTCATGTGTTGTGCATAGAGGACTGAGTACTGACTCGTATAAATGCATGATGGTTGACAAGGTCTTTCAAATGCCAATGTTTTCGAGTCTTTGGAATAACGCCTCCATAGGAGAAGGTCAAAAGCTTTCCAACATCTACAAAACAACAATAAACTTTCAAAGAACAATGTCAAGCTTCCTCAATAATGGCCCTAAGAGTAAATATGTGATCAATAGTCTGGTGCTCAGGTCAAAATTTCGCCTGTCCTCTAGCTCTAAGTTGCCTGTGCACAAGCTCCCTAAACAACTACAGGTGGAGTGATGTAGCAAAGAGCTTCGAAGATGTGTGGCACACCATGATTGCCCTGTAATTTTTGGGATTTGAACAAGCGCCATATTTGTGTATCAGGTAAACGATGTGTTGTGACCTTGTCAATGGGAAACCTGTATAAACAACATGGTTGAAAAGATCAACCAAGGAAGGAACTAGAGCAACATGGTTGAAAAGATCAGCCAAGGAAGGAACTAGAGCACGAAGATCGTGCTTAAATAACTCTGCCTAGAAACCATCCTCATGTGTTCTTGTGTTGTTGTTCATCACCCAAATGGCCTCTCTAATGTTATTGTTAAAGAATAAAAGCATTAAGAGGATGAAGAGGTAACTTGAATATGGGGTTGCCCTGGAATGTCATAAAGAGTGGATACGTGGGAGAACATGGATATAGGGTTAAGTTTAGATGAGAGGGGAGAGTGGTGGGGGAGGACAATGTGTCAGAAGTGTTTAGGGGAGTGAGCAAGGGATGTACATAAGTTTCATCTTCTCTTAGAAACAAAGAGGTGTTTCTTGTGACAAAGGAGATCATAATAGGAAGCCTTGGGGTTAGGGTAGGAGGGGTGAGTATGGGTGAATACATGCCAAAGTTGGCAATGAAGAGTTTTACGTGCCTCATCATACCATCAATTCATAGGACAGGAGATGGGTTTTTGGGAGGTGGAAGAGGGCCTAATGGAGTGACAGTAGGATTTGACGGTTGCATCCCAAATGATGGATTAGAGGTAGTTGTACTTGGTACATGCAGAATCTAGTAAGAAGAATTAGGTCGCAAAGGGGAGCATTTTGTGGAGGTGGATAGAGAAGATGTTTGGGTCCCCCTCATCAAAACAAAAGAAGTACGGGGTGGGGCCTTGGGGAAGGTGGGCATTAGCTTGAAGAGAGAAGGAAAAAAGAGCATGGGTAGCGAGGGAGATAGGGAACAAAGAATTAATGCTCTTGAATTAAATATTTCACCCTTCCTCTACTTACATCTCATCTTTAATGTCGAGCTACATTAGCCATACTTTCACCTTTGATGGATAATGGACACTTAGATGTTGCAAAGCACTTTGCTACTACATACCTCAACCTTCATTGCATTGAGAAAGCTACATTGGACAACATCATGGACACCAAGTTGAAAAGCACCCACCAAAAGAATATACAACTCCTTCGTGTTGTCAAAGCATGCAAGCTTCTTTAGTAGGGCCAATGGTTCACCAAGGGCCAAATCCAGCAAACTTTCCCCCTACTGATACAAGAGCTTGACATAATGGATACCATTGCTACTCAAGGGGGGAAGGATTCGTCCAAGTGATCGTCTAGGGTCATCTCATTAGATGGTCTTGATACTTGTAGTTTTTGTGTCATAATTTATTCGCACATTTTTTAAGGCCTTCTCAAATATTTTTCAAGGTTCTAACACCCAACAACTATGCACCTACCTCAATATACGAACTTACTTTCCAACTATCTAAAGAAAACATAAAACAAAGCAACAAGCAAAAAGTTATGGTCTCAACAAGCCTCCCTCTTTTCTAGATAGCTCAATCTGTGCATTTCAAACCTAATTTCACATTAGAGTTAGGGTTCTTACATCTTATTGATATTGCCTCATATGGTTTTTGGGCATTGTTACTCCTCAATCTAACAGGGGTCCTAGGAGAGGTTCCGGAGAGGCAACTACTAGACAAGTGGGAACAATGGGACAAGGACCCACTGTCACCTCAGTCAATGTCCCCTGCTCTTTATGGACTTTCACCAATGGGAGGAGTCTCGATATAAGGAAATCACAAGGAGGGATACATCAATGATAGGATATATAGTGATTTCCAAGGCCCATTCAGAAGAGAAACTCAAAAAAAGGTGTGCTTGCCTTTTATGGCAAGGTAAGGAGTTATCTAAGAAAGGCTCAAGGGAGGCTTAGACCTAGGTAATTATGGATCAATTTGATGGATATGCCTAGACCAAAGCTTCCCAAGGAGAAGGGAATGATCTCTACTGAAGTTCTTGTAAGATGATTTGTCATATAAAGAATGGGACCCAAAGAGACCAAGGATAGCCAGACAAGACCTAGGGTTTAGGGTGTAGTCTTCAACCAAGAATCTAGATCAAGCAAGGGTGAAGAAGGGATCAATAATAGGTGAAATTTCTTTGAATTTTCAAGCACAATAGATCCCTTAGAATGTCGCTAACCTAGAAAGACCAAGAATGTTTTTGGAGCTAGGGCTTAGTGTTTCTCACAAACCGACCATGGGATTGACTTCAATTTTGGAGGGCATGTAGGAGACACCCCAACTAAGTTCCTCACCAACTCGCTGAGCAAGATGATAGCTCTAATGGAATTCATTGGATGCTCTAGCTAGATCGTCTAGGGTTAGGGCAAAAGATTTGTAAAAAGGAGAAGAATTTAGGGTGATCACCAAGGATTGAAACCAATGCCTAGCCAATTGTGGAGAATGGAGTCAAACTGAATTTGATTTTAGGATTTTCACTCTACCAAGGAGTCCTATTGTAACTTCGCTAGCCCTAGAGAGGCAACTACAAGGTCACAACAAGGAATTTATACTTCGCTTTGCAATATTTATGGAGTTTCAACGTGAAAGGTATCAACCCACCCCAAGGAATAATTCGATCTTCTTGCCAAGATGAGTAACATATCCAACGAGCCAAGATTACAACATGAATTTGCATCAATAATTAGGGCACAAACATAATCAAAGCATAGCGTTCCATACATTAGACATAAAACATGAAAAATGTCACACAAGAGAGAACTTACATGACAAAAAGATTATATCCATCCATTAGATTTGCAACAATGAAGCTCCAAGATAAAATAGCAATTATCCAAACATCAAAATGCATCAATAAAACTCCAATTGGTCCATCAATAGCAAATCCTAGTGCTTTTATCCAAAGAGATACAAATCCAAGTGATGATGAGAGATCAAATGATCCTCTCTTACATTTATATGACCCTCCAAGGGATTCAAATGGCTAAACTTGGCCTAATAATGCCCCTAATAATAAATAATGTGCAAAATAACCCTACTTTGGTGACAAGCCCAAAAAATAGCTTCAAAACAAGAATAATTAGCCTCTTAAGAGGGCCGAAATGATAGAACAATAGCAATAAGGGTCGTTGGAAGGCTAAATGAAGTCCCTCATGTGCCACAATGAATAGGAGGGCTCCAATAACAATGATGAAGGGGCAGGCCCCTTAATTTCCAAGCAAATGACATGTGGTGCTCCCAAGTGGTTGTAGGGGCACAAAGAACATCCTCATGGGTCTCCAACTGAATCGAACAAGCATGTGCTCCATCTGTAAGTGTTGAAACAATGATACAAGCCCTCCCTTGTCTCCCTAGGTGAGAAAAAAACCCCATACGGACCCAGGATCAACTGCCAAGTGTGTGGTGCAAGTGTATAGCTGGTTGGGCAAGGTGGTCCAAGTGCATCATCATCATCGAACAAGTGGGACAGGAGCAAGCAATAAATGGTGTTGAGGATCCCATGGTGAGGCTATCTACTCTCTACTATAGTGGAGGCCCATGGCTCTCAACGCTCACCCTATAAAAGCCATTAAGACCCTCTGGAGGGCTTGGATCCTGTATAGGGAGACCAAACCCCAAGATGAAGACCCATATGCAATCTTATATAAGATCCAATGTGTCTCCTCACCCTCCAATACAACAATTCATTAGTGCAATTGAGCAAATGAGCTTAAAAATCATGGAACCAAGTGGGCATTTCATAGTGTCATGCCCTTCCATTGTGGGCTTTAGAATGTACAGGTGTCTCCAAGCTCAAGAAGGAGCTCAGTCAAGGATCCTATTAGGTGGTTTCAACCTCTAAGTGCATGACAAGTCCATGGTACATCTATCAGATGGCAAGTGTCATGTAAAATAATGGTGGAACGGAGTGGGGTAGCAGGGGAAGGCTCCAAGCCACATGCCATGGTACAAGGGTAGCTATAATGAGGGAAGGCCACACATGGGTGTATCGATGCAAAAGGGAGCAATCGTGGTACATGAGTTACCATGACCTTTGTTTTTCCACCCTTCATCATATGCCTTTTGCTTTTTATTGATTTTTTTTATATAACTGCTTGGGGCTGCAGGGAATGAGATCATGATGTGAATGATATCGCAGTGAATACCACTGTAAGGTTGGGCAGTTCATCGCCCACCAGGGGTTGGGACAATCATGGGCTCCTTAATGATGTAGGCTCATATAGGGGCCCTAAGAACCAAGGTGATGGCCATGATAAGGCGTAGAGCTCATGTTTGGCTTTCGCCTACGTGCTAAATTTTTATGTCCCGACCATCTTTGAAATTTAATGGTACATTTCCTATTGTAAGTGGCCAAATTATGCTTTTAACTTTCCTTTTAGTCGCATCAACCTCTGGGGCATTGTTCCAGGCCCAACCCAAAGTGTGGACAAGTGGAGGGAGAGGCTAACTCCTTATGGACTCAATGAACAAATGTGGACCCGGATGGGAAATATGTGAAAATGGATTATAATGAGTGAAGGGAAGTGATGTATGTGATGTCGGGAAGAGGGACCACGCAACCAAAATCGGGGTTTCCCATGTAGTGCTGCTCCTAAAGCTAGTAGCCAATAAAGGAGATACCACAGGACTAGGATATCCATTAACCACCAAGTTGGACAAGGATACAAGAGTACAAAGCAAGCCCATGCTTTCCGCTAAATCCCCCCACTAATCCATGCCCAGAAGTGTCCATGATAAGTAAGAAAAAAATAGCCTACTACATAATGAACGCCATATCTTTAGGGTTGGAAGGCCCACCTTCAAACATACGATCATAACAGATGGGCGAGGATTGATAATCGACGATCGTTGACTCAGGTGGTGAAGATGATGGCACATCAAGTTATCTGTGTTGATGAATCTAGTGCAGTTAGGTTAATAAGATTCTTCTCACGATGATAACTATTTCTGAGGTACATTTTATTTTTTCTTATAGCTCAATCTTCACTTGAGTGTGTTTTCTTACTTAATCAAATAGTTACCAAAAGAGACAAGAACACAAGATTTTGGCTTTCTTCTAGGGCCAAAAACTTTCACTCTTTGAGAGGAAAATCCCGCACAACTTCTTCTTATAGAGATTCCAATTGACGAATACCAAAACCAAGACCCTTGACCTAATAACCACTCCAAGATCAAGACACATGTTCTCTTGACAATCCTCTTTGAGATCTTCATCATTGACTGGATACTGAAATCTACCTTGGCACTGAGATCCTTTATTCTTGACACTGAGATCTTCATTGTTAACTCCGAGATCTTTATTGTTGTCTTGACACTGAGCTCTTCATCACAGAGATAATATAAATTGTAGTTACAACTAATTGTTATGTTATCTTACTGCACCGAGACAGAGGTATACTTCATTGTTCCATTACTGAGACTATAATAGAGGTGGCATCACAAAATTTTCATAGCTATTGATCTTACGAAACCTCAGAGAGGCTTCCGAGTTGCTCACTGCAATGATACCAAAGCTAGAGATCTTGATGATTGTGCTAAAGGTCTGAGCCTATCACTATTCTCCATCCGAAAAGATATCTGAGTTGATGACAGTGATCATCCTCCGAAAATCATAGAGGAGTTCAAGCTCTCTTACTGTGCCACAGATCCGATTTTCCTTTGTCATCCCAAATTGTACTTATATGTTATTGCCCATCCAACATATAGAAAGATAACCAAACTTTCTTCTCTGTCATGGTTACTTTCCTCGACATCCAGATTCCTTGACTGTTGTATCTTAGTCCAAGCTTCTTATCTGATCTTTTCGTGTTGTAGCTTGACATCCGAATTCTTCCATAGTAATGGATCACCGAGGTCTGAAACAAAGAATCCGTACCTTTTTTGATCACCAAAATCTCAGAGTGATGCGAAGTTACTCTCATGTCTCTCTGTGATGAGCATAGCCTCTTATATATAGTTGTTCGTCCATATATAAGCCGACTTGTATTCACAAAGAGATGTGTCTTTATTTGAGAGCCGACTTGAGTTGTTTAATTCATCTTGCAGACCGACTTCAAGAAGAGTTTCATGCTTGTCTTTTGGAGGGCTATTTAGACTTTAGACATAGACTCATATACACTTTACATATGCTCAAGAAGAGCTCTTCATACATGACATTGACTCTTTGACTCAATAACAAATCCTAAGGCTCTCAATGGGAGCCACTAACAAATAAAACCTTTTGCTCATGAAACCCATGTAGAACGGCATACAAAAATAATTATATTTCTTTTATTTAATCATTTACAAGGATCATGTCATTATGAAGACCAAACCTAGTTACGTTTTACAACACTCCCTCTTAACTAGGGAGGTATTCATAATGGTACTTGGTCATTCTCAATTTGAAGAATTTCTCATAAGAAGAATCAGATTGATATCCCATCCGTATAGCATCATAGTAACCAACATTGTTTCCACAACAAGGCCTTGATTGGCAGCTCTATCTCTCATTAGATCAGAACACAATGTTGGCGAGACTAATGACTACAGACACCTTCATCATTGTCTCTCAAGGTACATACCCACCCAGATGTTCACTGAGTATGACCTTCTAGAACTATTCTTATCTTGGTTTCCCAACCCTCAAAGAATATCAATCCTCTTGCATACTCTTATCTTGGATGCCCTACACATCCTCAAAGAGCATCAGATGCCAAATGATTACCCAATCCTCCATTCTTTCTTCCCAAGTGAAGACAAGAATGTTGTGTCTATCTCTCCCTCTCGATAGTAGAATCTGACATGAAAATATAATAAAATAGAAAATACCGAATATGCCCAAAAAAGAACACAATAGAAGATAAGAACTTCATATCTTTATTAATCAAACCCTTGAGGTAGGGTAATACCATACAATTACTCCTTAAAGAAGGAGATCACTCCACAAGCCATATGCTTGTCAATACAAAACAATACTTGACATCTCTCCATGGGGAGTCTCTAGCCTCTATATACGCTTCATACATACAATACCATGGAGAGTCTCTCACCTCTATATAGACTTTATATCTAATACAATGGGTTTATCACATTATCCCTAACTACTTGTAGTCTCTTACATGATGCGGGTTAACCACTTTATTTATTAACTATGGCCCATCAAATTATTTCATTATTCCCTTGGGTACCTCCCTCTGTACCCCATAATATCCCCCCTAAGTATACTACATTCCAACCCCCTTAAACATGTTTCGTCCTCGAAACATAAGAAGAACACAAATAATAAGATGTACTCAAAATAGTAGTCCACTGGTACCATGTATGTGCATTTAGCCATCCCAGAGACATGTGATTACTCGATCTAGTCGGTGCCCCTCTCGCTTTAGATGGGAGTTGATCTTGGCGGTTTCTCTGTGTTGATGTGCTGTGGATGGATTGTTGCACCTCTTTATTTGTCGTGCAGGGGTTGTTGTCCTTGTTGCTAATTCGTTGCCCTCTTGTTGGTTGTTTTCTTGCTGGGTGATGTGGGTGGTAATATGTTGAAGTTTTAACCAATGGTGTATCTTTCTTTAATTCACCACCTAATAGAGCTTGATTGGTATCTGCTACATGTTGTGGCGCTTGCGGTTGTTGCTTATCTTCCAGTATTACTTCAACCATGGACTCCTCATCTGATGTGTCAGTACCTGTAACAGTTTCTGCTTCAGCCTCCTTGGACTCTACCTATTTATTGATGGAAATATCTTGTAATGTAATTTTCTTCTTTTTATACTAGAGCTTCAAGAATTTATTCTGCACATTAATATTGATAGTACCAACAGATTCCATCCAAGGGTATCTCAAAATAACATCCACATTAGCCATATTTGAAGCATAAAAATCAGAATGCAATACATATTTGTCCATAGAAATCTTCAAATCTTTATAAACTTGAACATCCTCATTATCAACCTATGTGTTTTCAATGTGTTTTGCTGGAACTTGCAATTTTTTTGCCCGATTAACATTGATAAAATTATGCTTGCAACAAGGATTTATAGACACAATGATCTTCTCCTTCTGAATACAATCATGAACCTGTAATAAAGAGATACTAACATAAAATAACCCCTTATGTTCCTTATTATCATGTTTTCTAGCATGAGACCATTTGTCTAAAAGGACTTTTTCAAATTCTTGATTAGGAAGGTTGAGCAACTTCTTGCTATCAAGTGAGTTCCACCATTTGGCCACCTCATCTTTAAAATGAAACCATGACATCCCTTTCCAAAGGTTCGGATACACTGACTTAAGATCTTTTATGAATTCTTCAATAGAAGTACCATTATCTTTTCCTATAAAAACATTTTGCTAGAACCCTTAAAAATAGAGTAAGGGTTTTGAAGAAAATCACTTACTTTGGCGAAAATTTAAAATGGACACAACTCGGTCAATATGGCTCAGAATCCTTATTATAACCTGCTTTTGGAAATGGAACAACCATTCTGCATCTTCACATGTGATTGAAATTTCGATCTAGGCACCCTCGAACTCAGACTCGCACTACAACTATCCAATGGTCACAAAATATTTTGAAACAAGAGCTGATTTTAAATCAGCGAGATCTCCCTCATCCGGACTTCGATTCGACCAATTTGTTTTTTCAAATTGGGTAATTTTTCAAGAGGATCTGATATCTGCAATTATTTTCCCAAATCTCCCCACAAAAACTGTAAAAATTTACAGGAGATCCGTCATCCATGAATTGCCGTCAGAAAAATTTCTGCCACATAACAGATTTTAAATCAACGATATCTACCTCATCCGGACCCCGATTCAGCCGATTTTTTTTTGAATTTGGGTATTTTTCCACAAAGAATCTCGATCTGCTATTTTTTTTTCAAATTTAACACAAAAAATTTCAGATCTGATCTGCAAACTCGCCACCCCAAAAAATTCCTACAAAAACAAAAAAAGTATCTCCCCGCTTTGCCCAACAAAGTGCTCTAATACCACTTGTAGTGGATCTGAGCTATTAATATATGAAAATAAAGAATATGCCCAGAAATAACACAATAGAAGATAAGAACTTCATATCTTTATTAATCAAACCCTTGAGGTAGGGTAACACCATACAATTACTTCTTAAAGAGGAAAATCACTCCACAAGCCATATGTTTGTCAATACAAAACAATACTTGACATCTCTCCATGGGGAGTTGCTAGCCTCTATATAGGCTTCATACATACAATACCATGGGTCATTACTATGGGTCTCTCAATACCATATATTTAATACAATGGGCTTATCACATTATTCCTAACTACTTGTGGTCCCTTACATGATACGGGTTAACCACTTTATTTATTAACTATGGCCCATCACATTATTACATTATTCCCTTGGGTACCTCCCTCTGTACCCCATAATATCCCCCCTAGGTACTACACTCTCACCTAGGGAAGATATGCATATTCCTATAAAGGAATGACCCAAGCTCCCTCTGACCAGGGGCTTGCCCAAGCTCCCTCTTAATTAGGGACTTGTCAGAGCTCCCTCTTAACTAGGGACTCTCCTTTTCATCGACAGCTTCTTCTTCGTGGGTCCTTCGGCTACTTGATCAAATTCTTTCCTTGATGTCATGAAATTCAGTGGAGCTTCTTCTTTGTAGGGCATTAGCCATCGATCACTTTCCTCCTTGGTTTGTCATGTCATTCCTTTCTTCATGGAAAGTGGCCTTCTTGGTACATATCTGGAACCTTCTTCATATAGCTACTTCTTTCTCATCGTGCTTCTTTCAAGAATTTCCATCCACCACATGAATGTTAGTTGTACTTGTACTTACAAATCTTGTTCCAGTAGCCCTACATGAACTCATCCATATTTTATTCAAAAAATCAAAACATAACATTAAATCAAATAATACCTTACGAGATGGCTCTTTATCATGACATCTTCCTATAGGTATTAGCATCCTGCATACATGTTGACACATCTCCCAAATATATCCATTGTCAAGGATCTCCATCTTTTTCATCATTGTCTTCATATCTTTCGGGGAGATTTCTAGTCAAATCTTCTTGTTCTTTTGGATGTTGATCACCTTTATCATGGTTGCATATCTCACGATCTCTTCCTCTTACACATTCCATTCCCAGGAGCTTCCAATCAAAGTTCCTTAATTGTAGTCAACCACCTCATACTTCATATGAGGACATATTATGTTGATTTCATCTAGTGTGACTTAATGCCTTTCTGCATCCTTTTCAGAGGAGGAGATCTTGTTCCCTTGATCATGCTTCTCAAGATAGTAGTGATCCATGTTACCTGCAACCATACGACATGACTTTATAATATTGAATTCAATCATACATACCTCATTTTACCTTTAGGTCCCTTGATCTTTTCCATGCATTCAAACAATGCTGAATTTCAAAGACTTTTCCATAGATATCAATGACTTCTTTTTCGGGGGCTATATCTATCCTCCTTTCTTATGCAAGGAATTTCGATGACCCATTCAACTTATAGGTCTCCTTCCAAGCACGAAGTCATTTTACCAAATAAATTAAAGAATGAAAGATATGTACTTGACAAGTGAAGATGACCTCTTCTACTTGATCACTTTGATGATGGTTGAAGAAGATGTATTAGAGCTTTCTCTTGGATGATCTTCTTTCAAATGAAAAAGCCTTTCTTCAATAGAAAAGGTTGCTCCTTTTGATGAGGATCATTTGTTGCTTCCTTAGATGATCTTCTTCTAGGGCAAGGAGATGATCCTTGCTTGTTTTTATAACCTTGAAGATGGCAATGCCTTCTCACCTTCAATGTCCTTTGCCTTCTTTTGTAGTGTAGATCAGAATTGCTTCTAGGGTTTCGACTTTCTCCAAGATGACGTGATTTTTGTTTTTGAGGTCCTTCGAGCTACCTTGCTTTGTAGACAACTTGATGAGGGTCTTGGTGGCCTTTTGATGATGACTACAGAGACAAAAACTCTTTCTCACCTTCAATATCCTTTGCCTTCTTTTGTAGTGTAGATCAGAACTGCTTCTAGGGTTTCGACTTTCTCCAAGGTGATGTGATTTTTGTTTTTGAAGTCCTTCGAGCTACCTTGCTTTGTAGACAACTTGATGAGGGCCTTGATGGCCTTTTGATGATGACTACGAAGACAAAAGCTCTTGTTGTTGTAGACTGCTTCTTCGATCTAGGATTTGATCTAGGGTTTAATCAAAATCAGGGTTTGATTCTTCAATGTAGATCTTGATCCTTTTCTTTGATATCCTTCAACTTTCTTTGATGCCCTTCTTGAAACTTGATCCTTGAACGTCTCTTTGATGCCCTTCCTTTGACTTCAACACCTTAGCTCTGATACCATGTTGAAGAATCTAGGGCAATCAAGTTAGTAAGATTCTTCTCACGATGATAACTATTTCTAAGGTACTTTTTATTTTTTCTTATTAGCACAATCTTCACTCCATATTATTAGAGTGTGTTTTCTTACTTCATCAAATAGTTACCAAAAGAGACAAGAACACAAGAAGTTGGTTTTCTACCAAGGCCAAAACCTCTCACTCTTTGAGAGGAAAAACTCGCACAAATTCTTCTTATAGAGATTCCAATTAACGAATACCAAGACCAAGACCCTTGACCTAATAGCCACTCCAAGATCAAGACACACGTTCTCTTGACAGTCCTCTTTGAGATCTTCATCATTGTCTGAATACTGAAATCTGCCTTGACACTAAGATCCTTTATTCTTGACACCGAGATCTTCATTGTTAACTCCAAGATCTTTATTGTTGTCTTGACACCAAGATCTTCATTGTTAACTCCGAGATCTTTATTGTTGTCTTGACAATGAGCTCTTCATAGCAAAGATAATATAAATTGTAGTTACAACTAATTGTTATGTTATCTTACAGCATCGAGACAGAGGTATACTTCTTTGTTCCATTACCGAGACTGTAATAGAGGTGGCATCACAAAATTTTCATAGCTATTGCTCTTACGAAACCTCAGCGAGGCTTCCGAGTTACTTACTGCAATGATACCGAAGCTAGAGATCTTGATGACCGTGCTAAAGGTCTGAGCCTATCATTGTTCTCCATCCGAAAAGATATCTGAGTTGATGACAATGATCATCCTCCGAAAATCATAGGCGAGTTTGAGCTCTCGTACTATGCCACAGACCCGATTTTCCTTTGTCATCCCAAACAATTCTTATACGTTACTGCCCATCCGACATATAGAAAGAGAACTGAACTTTCTTCTCTGTCATGGTTACTTTCCTCGACATATGAATTCCTTGACAGATGTTCCTTAGTCCGAGCTTCTTATCTGATTTTTCTGTGTTGTAGCTTGACATCCGAATTCTTCCACAGTAATGGATCACCGAAACAAAGAATCCATGCCTTTTCTGATAACCGAAATCTCAAAGTCATGTGAAGTTACTCTTTTGTCTTTTTGCGATGAGCATAACCTCTTATATATAGTTGTTCGTCCATATATAAGCCAACTTGTATTCACAAAGAGATGTGTCTTTATTTGAGAGCCGACTTGAGTTGTTTAATTGACTCTTTGACTCAATAATAAATCCTAAGGCTCTCAATGGGAGCCACTAACAAATAAAACCTCTTGCTCATGAAACCCATGTAGCAAGGCATACAAAAATAATTTTATTTCTTTTAAGTTTTATTTCATCATTTACAAAGATCATGTCATTATGAAGACTGAACCTAGTTACGTTTTACAACAATCTGGTGGCTGCAAGAGGTTGTTGGCTGTCGGCTGAAGACAATTTAGGAGAAAATTTTCTCCTATGGGTGTCACCCACAGGTGTTGAGTAACAAGCACTATTATAAAATGTAGCATCAACCTCTTATTACAGTGTTTCTGCAAATAAGTGTAGCACACACATCTCTTCACAAAGATCACTACCACCAATCTAGCAAACTAGCCATTGTATTTGTACAATGTTTTTCACCGTTCTTTTAGTAATGGAATTTGGTTTTCACTATATATTTGTAATGTCCTCTATGAATTGAGGACAAATGAGACTCATTAGCCTATCCATCCTCGTAGGCCATAGTCCATCTAAAAGGGGGAAAAACCCCAAAAATACCCATTACTGGGCAAATTTTGGGGCAGCTAGGACGAAAAACCCAGAATAGGGGTTTTGAGTAAAATTCACACAATCATTTATGAAGATGAAACCCCTCAAGGAAGCCTATAAATAATGGAGGATTGAATTCATTTTGGATCATCAAGTGTGGATCATTATATCTGTTTTCTTGAGCTTAGCTTTGAGGGTTTCAAAACCACTTCCCTCCTATCAATTTTGGTGGTGAAAGATTCCACCCTAGATGATAATCTTATCTTCTCTTTTCTACTTTTCTCTTTGTTTGGCACAAGAACACTATCCGTAAAGGCAACAAATTTTGTTCTTGATCATTGTTGGCATAAGAATAAATATGGAAAGGCAGCAAACTCATTGTGGTTTGATTTTTGCCTTGAACACCATCCGGGAGGAAAAGCAGTGAGGGATTCTTGTCTCTTTGAAGATCTTCTTGTCTCTTTGAAGATCGTTGACTCAGATTGGTGAAGGAAATCTAAAGACATAATCTAGGCAAAAGTTTCTAAAGTACGCGGTTCTCCCAAGGCCTCTGTAGTTTTTCCCTCGGAGTTCTGAAGCAGACATTTTCCCTGGAACAGAGCAGGAAAGAGAAACGAAATTTCTATCCTGGCCGAGCGAAGGAGAAAGTGATTTTGACTCAGCTAAATTGTAAGTGTCATTGTAGTCCAGATTCGGTGGTCAAATCACAAATTCTGTGGCTGGACTCCGAAGTTTCTGCAGCCAAGTGTGGGCTCAGTTCGTAGCTAGTTCAGCATGGACTTCCTATAGCAGATTCAATCGTCAGAAGCAATTGCGGTATCTGTATCAAAATAGACAGCATACGAAAGGGTCCGATTTGTGACTGCTGAGTAATAAAGGCAAGAAATTTCATATAGGGACTTGTGCGGGATTTTAAAATTCAGACATTCTCACTGTGAATTATTTGTGCAAATTTTCGTCTTGTTGCCAAAAATAATTGATGAGTCAATACGCTGTTCTATTGATTTTTATATTCCTTACGTAGCATATTGCTCTATTTATTTTGTCACTTTATTAAAAAGGGCTGTCTAATTTGTCGCATCAATAAGAGGGTTAAATGTAAATTCTGTTATTTGCATTGAATTATTGTGTATTGGAAAATTTTGGTGAAAACCCTAGTATCTTTGTGCAAAACAATTTGCCCTGGGGTATTACAATATTTATGTTACCTCCTATGTCAATGCTATAATTCATTTTGTTCTCAATATAGTCTGATTTGTGATAACTGGAAAGAGCAATGTGGAAGTGACAGTGATAGTGGAGCATCCAAGAGTGCCTTTGCAACCAAATTTAGAGGAAAAAGAAAGCAAAAGCAGCAGAGGCAACCAAATATGAGCATATGAGGAATAATTACAGGAAGTAGTTTTGGGATAACCAACACAACAA
This sequence comes from Pinus taeda, assembly GCA_000404065.3. Taxonomy (NCBI): domain Eukaryota; kingdom Viridiplantae; phylum Streptophyta; class Pinopsida; order Pinales; family Pinaceae; genus Pinus; species Pinus taeda. The sequence continues at coordinate 69,525 of APFE030374833.1, forward strand.
GAGCAGATCAAGAAGAAACAAGAAAATGCTGTTGAATGTGGAGAAGAGTAGTATTATGCTATTATGGCACTATGGAAGTGGGGTAAGTCGACAGATGATCGATTTTTTTATTTCAAAGCATCTAAATATATGAGACTAACAAAGTTCACTAATTTGTTCAGTATGTTGGAGATAACCCCAGGTCATTACAGTGGTTTTGGGTAAGGGCAGGGAGTACCATGTTGAAGACACTGGCTATGTGCAAATCAAGTTGAAAGCTAAGGCCTTGATGTTTATAAATGTTTGAGGAAAATTTTGCTTTCAGTTAGTGAGATTGCAAGACACAATCTATATCTGGATGTGTTATTTTCCAAGGAGAAAGGTGTTTTGGAATAGATAAAAAGCATATCAGAGGCAAAATCGTGTGCTTTGATTACCAGCAGAGAGAGTGGAAACAGTTCTCTTTGGCATCAGAGATATGGACATTTAAATTTTCTGTTTCTTTCCTTACAAAAGGTAAAATTGTGATTAGCTTACCATAAATTCAAGAGCAGGAGGATATATGTGCAGCACAGTGTTACTTGGGAGCGGTAGCGAAAACAGGAGCGGTAGCGACATTTTCAGAAGCTCGCGGTTTGGGAGCGAATCCCAGAGCGTTTTTTATATAATATATGTATTTTTTATATTTTGATACATATATGTCAACAAAAACATGTAGAATAATGAATTAGATATAATAATATTAATAAACAAACAAACAAACAAACAAAACCATATAACAACAATCATCTAGAAGTTATAATCTTCATCAACCACGTCCACAAGTTAGTAACATACAACATATTGAGTCTCATGATTCATCAATCTTAAAGTTTCAAGCTTTCAAAATTCAATATATAACATTTATCATCATTGATCACCAAAGTTGTACTTGTGAGCTAAGTGTAACCATTACAAAAAAATAATATCTAACATGAAATAAAATGAAACAACTTTTAACTTTCATGAAGCATCATATTCATAATTCATTACTAATGAGTTATAATTGCCAACTTCAAACTTGAATTGTCATATATTGTTTAAAAAAATATCATAATAAATATGAAAGAGTCAATAGTTATAAAAACTACTAGAAACTAGAAAAGAGAAGTAAATCTATTATCTATTTCGTATGCATGGGCCTTTTGCCACCACGAGAAATGTCTAATTTTTTAGTCTTGTTGGAAAATCAGGATCTTTGTCATTAATATCCCCCTCAAAGCATTAATATCCAGAGGTATTTTTGTCATTACCTTTGTATCTGTATAGGGATCTTTGTCATTAATATCACCCTCTAAGCATTAACATAAGATAGAAAAAGCATAGCATGTCAAGTCCAGATTTTGTTTGAGTGATGCGTACATTTTTAGGAGGGTCATGATAGAGGAGTTTGACAACCAATGTTACTAACATCAAGGTACATAGAGGGATTGGTGCTCTTGATTAAATATGAGTTCCATACCCTAATACATGACAAAATTCAATGGAAACATTGCAATCTCCCAATCCTGAAATCCTGAAAAACTGATAAGTATGCTGGATTTTGAATGAAATCTAAAGTTCTACTTTCTCCATATGAAATCCAATGAGACCGGAACCACTCTCAAACATCCTGAGTCATTTCATGGTAATGTTAAAAATTTAAGTAAAATGATGAAAATGAACTAGGGCCGTAGACTTGATTATTAAGTTGCCCCACTCAAAAATTATTTGTTTCTTTAAAAAAAATGCATTTCGAACATTAGTTGAAAAAAATTGCAAAAAAGGCAAAACGCTCCCGTAAAGGCAGGGAGCGAAAAAAAATTTAGGGAGCCCGCTCCCGACCCGCTCCCGCCTGAGCGCGGATTGGGAGTGGGATCGAGGGGGGAGCGCTCCCCCGCAACACTGGTCCAGCGTGTTTAGCAGGAAAATAGGATAGATTGGCATTTGAAGATGGTAAAGCTTGGAGAGCCAAGGCAGAGCATGAATTGGTCCATGCTAATATCTGCGGTCCAATGAGGACACTTTCAGTATCTAGTCCAAGTATCTCTTGTTGCTTGATGAAGTTGGTCTATTTCCTTACGCAGAAATTGAATGCCTTTGGTTAAATTTACAAATTTTTAAGGCAGCAATAGAAAGAGTCCAACAGGAGTATTGAAATCCTCCAAAGTAATACAAAGGAGAATTATGCTTTACAAGTCAGATAGAATTTTTATTAAAGAATATCTAAGCTCAAATCACTCATCCTGACACTCCTCGACAGAATGGGGTTGTTGAGAAGAGATCGCACAATTGTTGAAATGGCCACATGCATGCTGGAGAGTAGGGTAGTACCTAAAAAATATTGGGCAGAGGCAGTGCGCATTCTCATGTACTGGCCGAATAAATGTCCTACAAAAAATGGTGTGAGGGGTCACCCCAGAACAGGCTTGGTTACGCAGGCAGCCACAGGGTATCGACTCAAGATCTTTAATTTTGTTGCATGTGTTAACAGGAACGAACTCGAAGTCAATGAAAAGGCAGAAAATGTTAAAGTTTTGAACTTTTCTCGATGTCTGCAAGACAAGACAGACTGTAGAGAAACAGGAAAATCATAAGAAAGTACATTGAAAAATAAATGGGATGAAATGCCTCTATACCTGCAACCTCATAAGAAAATCAGCACTGTGGTGTTGGATAAATCTCTCGTTATTAAAATCTGCACGAGCTTTTTCCACAGCAAAGTGATCCTCAGATGTACCAGCTTTTAGATCAAATTCCCAGACTTGTCTTCCAACATGATTGTTCAAAGTTTGCAACCAAGGGCTTCCCCCTTCAGCAATCTTCAGCTTCCACATTGCCAATCCTTCAATGCACAATCCAGAGTTTCAACAGAATCAGTCAGATTGCAGTTATAACTTCTCTCTGTTCCTGTAATCACAGATCCTCGTCCAGTTAGTTCAAAGTGAGTAGCTTCTTGGTTTTTATGTCTATCCTGTCATTGACGTAAGGGACTCATTGAATCGGTGACTGCCTCCCTGGAATCTTCAAATTCCTTATCCGCGACTTCCTTCCATTCGGAGGCCACCTCTAGTGATATCTCGGTTGAATCCTCTTGCGAAAGCTCGGTTGACTAGTTTGTTTCTGCGTCTTTCTCCATAGTTAGCCCTCGGCTTCCTCCCATTTCATCTAAAGTTACAATGTAATACTTTATTGCCCTAAAACTAATAGCAATATTAACGAGAACAACCCTGTGGCAATGTCATTTTGTAGAAACTGTGACCCGTGTTTTTGATCGAATCAAGACTTGTGAGATTGTTTGGTTTGGTGGCTTCTAAAAATGTTTTGTCTTTTGTAAAAGTTTTATTTTAGTTTTTGGCTTCCTAATGGGCATATAGACGGAAATTTAATTCTACTTTAAATAATAATAAAAATTAGACAATTTCAACCTATGGGATTGAAATTTGTTTATACGATTTCCCTGTATAGAATTGAAAATGATCCATTTCAATTAATGATAAAATATTTAATTAACATTTTCATTCTTTAAACTATATATATAATTATTATAAACTTTGTTATTTGTATATTAATAAATAGTGTCAAAATAATATATTTTATTAATTAATGATAAATAGAGTCCTATTATGTTTTCAATACAACAAACAACTATAATAGTTTTTATATATTTTTTTTAATAATTATATTAGAGAATATATTTTGATATTAAAATTCTAAAATACTATTTTTTAAGATTTAAAAGTCAACCGTTTTTAATGGTAGATATTATATTTTTAAATTAAATTTCAGTTTTATTAATTTTTATATTTTAATATTCCATAGTTACAATTAAGGTTGGTGTTTTGTAGATTTTGAGGTCGACTCAACATTCCTGAAGACAATGACAAAAGGACAAAGGGAAGCAGCGATTAACGAAGACAGGAGGAAGTAAATTGCACATTATTCTTTGAGCTAAAAAGCATCAAATTTGGCAAAGTACGCGGCATTATCCTTGCACAACGAGACAAAGGCTAGGGTTTGGCATAGAGGCATTTAAGTTGGAAAAATTTTAATAATGTCTTCGTTAAATTCCTTGTCATGGTGATTTGCAGACAGCTCTAAAGGGCAATGTTTTGAATTGATAAGATTTTCGAGCTTAAAGGCTACAGTGCAAAGAAATTTGAGTGAACATATATCTAGAAAGTCCACCAACAAAATTTGCGTTCAAACTAGTATCTAGATTGTTATGGAAACACATTAGACGCCTTTGACATCAAAGGACATCACATAAATTGTGATGCAAGATATTTGGCATTAAATGTCTTGTTGTAAAATGCTTTGGTTTGAAGAATTTTAGTGTATTTTATTGAATGGTGTTGGAACCGTGGACGTGGAATGAGCAATTTGTATCGTTTTTAAGGGTTTGAATGATGGTCTCTGTTAGAAATTTGTCTAGATTGCCAAGAAGTGGAAGGAAGTACACTGAAGGGACATAAGAGCAACAAACTGACGTATTCCTCAGCCTATGTAGCCTTAGTGGTGGCAGCAAAATGCGTCAACCAAATTTTTTGTACAAGTGACTTAAAAGCAATGTTTAACCTTGGAAATGCGTAGGAAAATTTTGAATTCCTTTTGCACCGACAAACTAATAGCAAAACCTAGATACTATATGTCACTACGTGAACACAGTGGCATAATAATTTTGAATTTAGTGATTCCTCTAATAATAATAAAGCCCTCTTCTCTAATAATAAAAACAACCCTCCCAATAATTTTAATGTCTCTAATAAATTAATTTAATTTTATCATAATAATAATAACAATTGAGAATAGTCTCTGTGTTTTTTTATTTGGCCCAGGAGCATTGTAGCATCAGCGCTCGTCCCCAGCCCATCTCAGTTGCGCGTTATCCTCTCTTCCGGATCCAGAAGAACGTCAACAAGCGAGGCAGCCCCTGCATTGAAGCTTGCCTCCTCCCGAATCGAACGAGGTATAACTCCTGCTCTCCTCAGTTCTTTTTGTCGTTGATCTCCTTGGTTGTTCTTTTCTTCTCAGACATGGCAGAGCCCTCTCAAATCGTCGCACAAAACGAGAACTAGGTCGGCAACAATCCCCGTGAGAATCCTCTGGACCGCGTGCTGGGCAATAACACTTGCACGCTTTGCAAGCAACACTGTTTCATGATTGCAAGGATCATCAAGCGCCATAACGAGCTCAAGGAAGACTTTTAGGCTGACAATTGCTCCAAGAGGAAAAAAATGGAAAAGCAGCGAGCTGAAATAGAGAGCCTGAAAGAAAAATGCAATCACCTGGAAGAGACCATCGCACACATTAAAAACATCACTGATGCCATGCAAGCTGAGGCCTCCACCAGAGCAAGCAAGAAGGATATTCAGATGGAGGACTCAGTCAATCAGTTTTGGTAAAAAAATCACATGGCCAGCAAATTTTGTTTTCTTGCAGGGCTCTTTGTAAGGCAATATAGCCGTCTCTTATTTCAGTATATCAGCTATAAGGTTACTACTAAGAAGTCAGGGCCTGCACGCCCATTTTGGACTTCTTTTCCTCTCTCCCCACTCCTTGTAACAGCGCTCATATTCAACAGTTTTTATAATAGATAAGTACCTGATCATGTTAAAAAATAATAATAACAATTGTAATATACAATTTAATAAGCATTCTAATTGTCCCCTTGATCGGGGTGTGTAGGGCCATTAACGCCAACAGGAATATGGGAAGGGAAGATGGAAGGTGGGCAGGATAGCTAGATGGGGAGAATGGAGAGGGAAGACAGGTTATGATTAAGGTAGCTGGAAATCGGACGGTCATGATGGAAGGTATTAAATGAAGGGGAAGGGGGTGCCTCATTCGAGGACCTTACATGAGGGAAGGGGAGGAGGACAAGGAAAAGCAGCAAGTGGAGGACGCATCGGTAATGAGAATAGGTAGGTGGGCGAGTAGCCGGGTAAAAGAGGTGAAAGGCAGATGGGGGAATGCATGTAAAGGATCGAGGGAGAACGAGCGAAAGGAGCAGCGGATGATCGTCGAGCGCAGTGCTGGAGAGGGCGCAGCAGCCAGCATCTGGACTTCTTCTACAGCATCCGGTATGTAAACAAAGTTTCCCTCTATGTAGATTTGGCAACAATGTTGAGCAATTGGAGGAGAGTCTAGCAAATAAGGAGAGAGGTGATGAATTAAGTAGGAAATTGTTGGTCCTGGTTTAAAAAAATAATGTTTGGTTTTGTAACCATGGAAAGAAATGAAAAAACTCATGAATTCATGTATAATTGCATGTTGATATTGTCTGGGTATGAATTGATTGTTTTCCATGAAGGGCGAGGGGAGGAATACGAAACCTGTGAAGGGTTGGGTGGGCAATTAGAACCTGGGGGGAAGATAATGCCTCCTGCTACAAAGAATTGTTGCAAACCTGAGCCGAGAAAAGGCTATGAAGCCTCTATTAACTTTCGGGGGCCCTGTTACCTCCAAAAACAGTGGGGGGGAGAGGAGGGAACCGGAATTGGCAAATAGGTCATGCTAGGATAGTCTGGCTTTAGGGGGGATACTTACACCATTGGGGAAGAAAAAATAATTATGGGGCTAGGGAGGGGAAATGCTAGACCTAAAGGACATTGCATGGATGGAGGGAAAACAACCTCTATGATTCTATTAAGGAATGGTCTTCAAAGGAAGATGCAACCTCAAAAATCCAAGAGGAGGGGGGTGAAGCTAAGCAAGCTGAGAGGGTATGTCCCAGTGACGAAATGTTGCAAAAACTCGGCTCCCCTGTAGTCGAACAGTTAACCCCTAGTAGGCTGGATTATAATAAAGGTGGGGGGCCTTTGTGGAGATCCTGGGGGATGAGAACTAGCGCGGGTATAGACCAGAGGAAAGAAGGGATAATTGAATGGTTGCGATTTGTGGGCAACTAGGCAGCGGAGAGGAAAGATAAAAGTTATAATGTTGAAAAATAGACTAAAAAGGAACGACATAATGTAATGGTAAAATTTTGTATTGGTTCTAATGAATACATTCATGTTAACATTACAAGTAGTAGTATTTTCGGTAATCTTCTATCTTCGAAGCTCCGACACCAAAAACGGGTGAGCCTGCAGGAGGGTAGGGGATGGAGGAAATTGCAACATGAAAATATGGTGAAAGAAGGAGGGAAACAAGGAAGAAAAGGAGGTAGATGAGTAGGCAAGAAGGCAGATCAGAAGATGAAGAGTTCAGAGGCTTCAGTGAGCAAAACGGAGAGGAAAAGGGGTCGAAGAACGGGAGAGGAAAGCATGCAAAATTTATTACATGCCTACCATGCAGGCACCCCAGCATAGGTAAAGGCAGTAATTGCATCATGGGAAGTAGAGTTAAATGCCAATGTAGAAAATGAAGAGCTCTCAATGGCATAATGGGAGCCATTCCTAAGTGACCTGGGCCATACTAGAGGGCGCCAAACTCTGTTCAGGCAGAGCATACAACAATACTGGGTGATGAAAAACCTACTAGTCAGGGCAATGGTAACATTTAGTGACAGAGAAGAACCAGAGAGGGACAGGCAAGAGGAACCAAGTTTAAATATATTAAGAAGGAAATGCAGTCGGTACAAGTGCAACAATATCACCAAAACCTTTGTCTGAAGAGAATGGAAAAGCATATCCAAACCTTGTTGTAAAGCGAAGCGCCCTAGCCAAGTGCTAAAGAACCGGCTCCAGTCGAATCATCTGATGACTGAAGTAGAGAGACAACTAGTTAATTTTGATCATTATGTCGAATAGCACTTATTTTACAAGCATTAAATATATAGTAGATATAGCAACAAACTTAGTATGGATGATAAGGATCAAACTGTTTAAATTTTGGACAGCATTTGAAGCTGTCCAAAATGCCAACAAACTTGGTTTCCTTCGGGCAGGTTGAGGCCACCAGACATATATTTTGTTACCTTCTTATAGATAATTAATAGAAAAGGGAAGAACTACCAAGCTTACAAAAAAAATTTTAAAAAATCATTCTAATTGTCAAAATGTTAATGACAATTTTAATATTCAAATTAATGAAGATCAATTTAATGGCCCAACCATTCAAATTAATAAAGATCAATTTAATGGTCCAACCATTCAAATTAATGAAGATCAATTTAATATTCCAATCATTCAAATTAATGAAGATCAATTTAATAGCCCAACCATTATTGATCAAAATCATAATCAAAGTAAATTTCCCCTCATTAATGTTTGAAATTATCCCCATTGTGATGATCAAATTAATCATTCTTATCAACAATATAATCTTCCCTTGGTTTATCATAAGCCTAATTCTCCCCCTACACATATCCATCTGCTTCATTCCCTTATTAGCTTTAGGCCCTCCTTTGTGGTTAACCATTCCTCCTTTGATCTTGATCCCTTCTCCCTTCATCTTTTGGAGAAAGGCTTTAATTTTGCCTTAGCCCTTCACTGTATCCCTAAAGAAGAGATTCTTTGCTCCATTGAGCTCGTGTGTCAAAACCTTCCGTCACATAGAAATTCAACAAGAATGTGGCAGACTTCTAAGGAAGGTGAAACCTCCTAAACCTAATTTATCCAGAGATGAAATCCAAGCCATTAAGTGTCTTAATGGTAACCCTAACATCCTTGCCCTTAAGGTTAGTAAAGGTAATGTCATTGTCATCATGAACTCTTCTCACTATAGATCTAAATTACTTGATCTTCTTTCTTCCAATTCATATAAAATCTACCCAAAAACCTTGTCAATTCCATCAACCAACTTGCCACTAAAGTCATTAAAACCTCTTCTATAGATCCCTACATTCAACAACGACTTATTCCCCATAATCCCCAAACTCTCAAGATCTATGGTCTCCCAAAGATTCACAAACATGTGGCCCCCCTCAAACCCATTGTTAGTGTCATACGAGCTTTGAACCATATTCTTGGTTGATTCCCAACCTCTAAGCTTAACCAATTTGTTGGATCCTTCGCCTCTTACATTAAAGATTTTGTTGATATTATTCTTAAAACAAAAGATATCCGCATTGATGATAACAATATCTTAGTTAGGTTTGACATTATGTCTATTTTCACTAAAATCTCGGTTCATGAGGCCATTGATCTTATCTCTAAGCTTGTTGATCCTGAAACTCTCAACCTTGTTAAACTTTGCCTCTCATCCATGTTCTTTTATTTCAAAGGAACCATTTATGAGAAAACTGAAGGTACAACAATGGGGTATTTCCTTTCTTTCGTCATCGCTAACATCTTTATGGAATTATTTGAGGCCAAAGTTCTTGACTCTTGGCATGAAAACCAAAGTGTTGGTTTTGGTTTATTGATGACACTTTTGTCTTTTGGCAGCATGATAGGGCTACTCTTAGTTATTTTCACTCTCATCCTAACACCATTTCCTCATATTCAATTCACCATGGAGATTGAATCTACAAATCCCTCCCCTTCCTTGATTTCCTAGTTTTTCAGCAACTTGATGGTTCCCTAACCCATAAAGTCTACCTGAAAAAAAGACCCACATTGATCGGTATCTCCATGCCTAGTCTCACCATCACCCATCTTAGAAATAAGGTGTTCTCAAAACTCTCATCTCTCAAGGCCTGAAAATATTTCCTTCTCATTTCCTTCCTTTGGAAAAAGTCCACCTTTTTCAGTCTTGCAAAGCTAATGGCTACACCTCATCTCAAATTCGTAAAGCCTTTCATGATTTTTCCAAACTCAAATCTCCTTTTGTCTCCCCATATCCTACACATGGTCATGTCTCTCTTCCCTATGTTAGAGGGACCGCTAACCTCATTTCTAAAATCTTATTAAAAAGGAATATTAAGACCACCTTTAAACCTCAAAAAACTCTAAAGCAGATGTTTCAGTCAACCAAAGGTAAGTCTGACGCCATGTTATGTTCAAGGATTTACCAAATTCCCAGCTCATGCGGGAAGTCTTAAATTGGTTAGACTAGTTGTCCCTTCAAAGCTCGCTTGAAGGAACATATAGCTGATACCAACCATCTTTGTTGATTAAGGTCAACCATTGTTGAGCATTCATTTAATTCAAAACACCTTGTTTTCTTTGACTAATCCAAAATCTTATCCCTAGTCCCTTTTCACAACAATTGCATAATCGGGGAAGCTATTGAAATCAAGAAACACCCCGATAATTTCAATAGAGAAGATGGTTTCAAATTAAGCCAGTCCTAGAAGCATGTTATCCATCGTCTTTCTTGTTAAATTTGCTTTATTTTCATATATATCTTGAATTATTTATCTAATTTATTTTGGTTGGTTTATTCTCCCTAATTTAATCTAGTCTCGTCCATCTATTCTAGTTCTTTAATTATTTAAATAGTTGAAACTATTTTAAATTTTCTAATTATATTTATTTATTAATTTATTTTATTGTTATAATATTTAAATCAAAAAATTAATTATTGTATTGTCAATTATTTAAATAAAAAAAATTCTGAACGCAAACTTTTGTGATTCATAATGTTACTCGAGAGAATCCTTCTCGTAAATCACATTTCATTTTTTCTTGTTTACGTGTTTCAAACCACTAAGTGATGTTCATCCTCAGGACTTGGATGAATGTAATGATCAGACATGCAATTATATACCGTAGAGATGCAAAACAACTAGAAAAATGAACGTTAAAAGAATTAGTAAATTAATTAAAATGAGTGTTAAATTTATAAAATAATCAATATAAAAGTTAAATAATTTATAAAATAATTCATAAAAAGAAATTACTACATTTATTTATTTTAAATATTGTTATAATAATAGATTATATATTATTATAACTAACATCAATATATAAAAGAAGTCCATTAATTTAAGAATATTATAAAAAAATAAAATAAAATTAATAATACGTGAGAAATTAAAAAAGAAATAAAAAGTGTTATATATATATGTAGGATGATTAATAATAAAAAATAAGTATAAATTTAATTTATAAATAAGAATCTAAACTAAAAGAAAAGATTAAGGAACAACGAAAATAAAATAAAATAATATATATATATATATATATATATATATATATATATATATATAATATATATATATCTAAACCTAAAAGAAGGGAGACCAACACTAAGAAAGAAAGGAGAAGGGGAAAGACACTAACTTAGGGAAAAATATAAGAATCATAGCCCATATTTCACACATCATCCCTATTCAGTGCGATAGAAGATTCTCGTGTCATTGCAAGGATTGAACACGTCCATCACTGTAGGTTTAAGGAGACAATCGAAATTGAAAAAAGGTTTATCACATTGAATAGATATGACAGGTGGAAGATTAGTAGTTGTGGAAGATTAGTAGTTGTTGGATCCCGTCTCTTTTTCCCTAAGCCTTCCCCCTTCTCCTTTCTTTCTAGTGTTGGTCTCCCTTCTTTTAGGTTGATTCTTGAATGATTTTCTTTTTCTACTTTTCTTTTTTATTTGTTCCCTTGATATTTTCTTTTAATTTAGTTTCCTTATTTATAAATTAATTTATTATAATTATTATTAATGATCACATATATATAATTTTTTTAACCACTTTTTCTTTTATATAACGCTCATTTTAATTAATTTATTAATTTCTTTAATGTTCATTTCTCTACCTAGTTTTCATCTCTACAATATGTATTGAAGTGTTTAATCCCACTCATAGTCATCAATCAAAAGCATACATAGAGGCCAATATCTCTTGGAGAGCCAAAATTCTTATTGCCGAGTTAATGACTAATTCTCATGAACTCTGTTGTGAAATAGGGTGCTCAAAAAGGCGAAAGGAAGTGTGGGAGGAAAGAGTGTGAGTTTTTTGCTCTTCCTGAAAAGTGGAAACATTTCATTTTAGGATGTGAGGCCTTCAAAGACAACAAGAAGCTAGGAGCATTTATTTTGAAGCTTCACAGAAAAAGGGTTGAATACATCAAGCAAATGAAGAAGCAATTTGTCCCATAGGCTATCTTAGCCTCGTGGACGTTAAAAATAATTTATTTCTTTCCTTCTTTCTAATTGCATGGTTGGATCAATTCATTCCTCCAAGTCCTAATGATAAAGCACACTTAGTGGTTCGAAATGCGTCGACGGGAAAATTCGAAATGTGATTTACAAGGATGATCTTGAGTAATCGAAAGAAATATTTATCCCTCTAACTTGTCCCGGTAATGGATTCATTGGTTTTACTATTATTTATTTCTTAATATTTTAATTAATTTTTAATAATATTATTCAAATCAATTTTTTTATTTCGTATTGTTAATTAATTAAAATTTTCTTTATCCCCTTTAATTAAATTTTAATAATATATTCAAATCAACAAATTTAATTTTTGTATTGTTGATTAATTAAATTTTTCTTTATCCCCTTTGACTTGACCTTTAACGACTTCATCATAATTTTTATTATTTCCCCCCTAATGGCTAATTAATTTCTTATCTATTTAAGGTTCACCAATACTTGCATGTTATCATTCAATAATCTCTGGTCCGTGATGATGAGTGGAGTGTCCAGCCGAAATCTTCATTCTATTAAATGGTTTATTGTTAATAATATAAAACAAATGGTTGGGATCGGAGGGGTTTGGACCCACGACCTACTAGGCCAACCAACGTCCTATCAATAGTGTGCTAGCCAACCTACAAAGCAATGAGCTTTGTTATATTCATCATCTGAATGATATTTAAACTCATCATTTCTCATTCGACGAAACAAGCCACAAGAGGCTGAGAGCGGAACATTGTCGCGGGGCAGTGGAACAAGGATGGGGCGATGGAACCAGGAGGTAGAAACTCGTGTGGGCGTGGATATCGAAGGGTATTTTCCCTATAAGATTACCAAAATATTTTGTTGTGGAATATTTAATATTCTCTAGGGGGTCCAGAGTTGACGACGTTGAAATCTGGTTGAGTTTATACTCATTTTACTACGTATTTCGCAAGGATTTCACTGATGATGTCGGATTTGGGATTTGAGTAACCCATTTTAAAGTCACTCCTACAAGTGAGATATAATGATGTATTTTCCATGTACTTCTCTTTCTTTTCGTTGAGATGAATGAAAAGGCTTCTCCACTTTGAAGTTGGGCTCAGAGACATAGCTCACACATTGTGAGTGAACTCCATTATCAAACATTAGTGCATTATCTTTATGGTCTCTTTGATGTCTTACTTCTTCTTTAAGTGCCACATTTATGGTTTTACATGCTCTTTTATGCAATTCTGCTAACATCACCAAAGAAAAGAACCCGGATCACTAAAACGGACTAATGTTTGAATGATCTCTCAATTTCAAATTTCAAAAAATTCTCATGAATGGTGTTTGAGAGAAACTGACTAAATTGAAACAAATAGAAGGATTATTTCCTCGTGATAGAGTTGACAAAAAACCTAACACCACTTCATCCACAACTTCAACATTATAATAACCAAATAAATAGCATAACATTGATATTATTTGTTTGGAGATCTCTAGGAAGATATTTGAAGGATAAGGAGAGTTGTGTTAGGGAATGTTAGCTCCCTTTGCCAAAAAGAATTCATGAAATTATTTACTAAAGGGTTAATATCTTATAGGTTTCCAATAATACTTCATTATAGAATGGATGGAGTGAACCAGAAATAATAACCTATAGGGCCTATAAAATTGACTCATGAGTGATATAGAATAAAGGCTCTTCATTATTGGAAACAATGGCCCCCTTACTTGGTAAATATTGGTCTGAACACCACACAACAAACTCAAGAAAATGATGGCTTTGTGGAAACACAAATTGGAAAAGAAAGGATTTCCAAAGGGAAAAGTCATCATCGTGGTCTTGGAACCTTTTGAATGTGCAATTTTTTAGTTAATATAGGTCAAATTCACATTGTGTTTCCACAATCTTAGAGTCCAAATCAATTAAAGGCATCTCATCGAATTTTACTAATGCAGAAGGAGGTGCAGTTTTAGAATGAGTTTTAGCTACTTTTCCTTTTTGTGAACTCATCTTTACTATATGAAATGAGGGAAAAAAGAATTATGATTACCTGTGAAATCACCATGCTCGAAAACATCTTGTAGTTGATTATTTTGAATGACTTAGAGTTGTCACTACTCTTCTTTTGTTATAACTCTTTGACAAAAGGGTGAAAGGTAATAGCTTTGGATAAAACAAACGCAAGTGAAATGGTGGTAATATTCAACGTCAATGGAAATTGGCGAAAATAGGAATTAACGACAATGAGATTTGGTATTACATAAAATAGCGATAACAAACAAAAAGTTGGCAGAAATAAGAATTTAGCGAAAACAAGAGGCATATTTGCAAGGTGGGGGTCCGCTATTAAGTGTGTATTAACAACATGTCACCACGTACCCAAACGTGGTTGCATGAAAACAATGAATCGTGGATCCCCCGCCACCATTAAACATCGAGCAAGTAGTGGGGTCTAGTTTTAAATTATTGTTGCTCATCTCTTCTTGTAACATCGCAACCGCGCAAATTCGCAAGCAGTTTATCATAAAGTGCTTATTCACAAATTTATTCAATATAATGAACATAATTAAATATATGTATCATATATAAAAGTGCATACACATGTTTACAAATTGCTTTTTTTTTTTGCTAAAGCAAGAGACGATCCTTCTATATCATTAAGCCAAAAATAGTTTTACATAGTTTACAACCGTCCACCAGGCAATGTGGACTTAGAACATGGGTGCTAACCGCCTAAGGCATGTTCCCCCAACCCAATACATATAACTGTCAAAACCTTTGGAATACAAACCCTATTTGTGCTGAAAGAATGGTCAGACTTATGACAATCCATGCGATTGCCTGCGCCATCGCTACCTAATCCAACCTTTTTAATCGTGACCTTCCTATCCCCTTTCTTAATCCGACGGTGGAGGAGATTCGCTCCGAGAAGGTGAATGGAACACAAACCCCCCAACCCCACAAAGCTCAATGATCAATCGTGATCGTTGATCCATACCTCGATATCCAACGACTGATCACTATATTGCGCTGCTCTAGGGTACCAATCTTTAGTGTGCGATACGGGCGGTTTATAATCTCGGCCCCTGACCATGTGTCAAAAGATGTATGGGATCACTTCTAAAAAGCAAAAATTGCTTCCTGCTCGGGAGTGGTGTGATCAAACAAATACCACTCAGAAAGTGGTTTTGTCCTCTAGAGAGGGGAATAAGGAATAGTACAGCTGCCAGTAACAACCTGAGCCCCTTCCTTCGTCTTCTTGCTCGTATTTTTGAACCTAAAACCAAACTTAGTGTTGATTCTTCCCTCTTTGCAGCCACCCACTAAACTTAGAAGTCCTTCCACCAAACACAAGATATTTCTGACGTTGAAATTACCTCTGATGTTAAGGCCGACCGAGGCCTGCCTCTCACCAAAGACCTGTCTGACCAAAATTAGTGACATATACAAAGACCAAATCATAGAGACCTTGCTTCTATGGCTTTGTTTCGATGAGCTTCTCTATCTTCTTCTGCTTGGTAGTGACAGAGAATTTTAAGACTTCCCTAAGGCACTACTTGCCATCCCATTGAAACTCTGCGTTCATTACAGCTCACACCTTGGTTTGCCAGTATATCTGCCAACTCGTTGGCCTTTCTGCGCACGTGGTTGAATCTTACTATGCATAGTCCCTAAAGGTGACCCTGAATTCTTTGAAATGCTTGGATTAATCTGCAGTGATTTGAGACTTTTGCCAGCTTTGTTCCATAACTGATTCTTTTGACCGAGTGAATGACTAATGTTAGCGCTCAAATCTACCTTAGGCTGAAATAAGGTAAGACTCAAGGCCACATCAAACCACGCTCAACCTCGTAGCTAGCCCTACGAGGACAAGAGAGGGCTCTCTCCGGGTCAATCTCGGCAAAAGATAATCAATGAGGTCGAGATGACTGAATTGATGACTAATTTTAGGCTAGGTATTAATTACAAAGAGTTTAGAATTGATTTTTAAAGGGTTTGTTGAATTCAAGGAAAAGGCAAATTTGGGTGCGGGGATGAGGCACAACTTTTGCAGAGGTCTACTTGGGGCAAGATAGGCAATTGTTTTGATGCCTTAAAGCAAGTGATATGGGTAGGTCAGACTGGTGAGGAGCTAAGGAGAGCAAGGGAGTCTCAAGGATTCTCCTTAAACTAAGAAAACTTAGAAAATTAAACAAATTTAAAGGCAGAGCATAGCAAGTTCATGGATTCTACCTTAACACTTCATTTGTTTAATTAAAGAAGATTCAATAAAGAAAATGGTACACATACATAACTTACAAGTACTGAGAGAAACACACCATCAACACATAAAGCCACATGGATCCCAAATAGTGCTGCAAAACCCTGGTCTTTCCTTTGCCAAAAATGCAGATAAGATATGTACAATATAGTATCAAGCTATTCCCAAGAGTCCAACCCTGAAAATGACTAAGAAAATATGTAATATATGCAAGCCAACAAATTCCCTTGCCTCTAGGGGTCGAGCTCATCATCCTAGGAGCTGTTTCAACCAATTCTAAACTAAGCACTACAATCTAGGCAGTCAAAACAACTTGCCTCTATAAGCTAGGAAACCATTTCATTCATTACATTTTTGCTATTTTATGAATGAATATTCTAGAATAGGTAAATAAGTGTCACAAAAACATAAAAATCCAATAATTACATCAAGGAGGGTGAAAAATCCCATCACAAGTCAAAACTAGTCAAAACTGGGCGAATTTATGAGCTGAACAGTGAAAATTTGGCCAAAAAGCCCTGTGCGCCGCGCGCCTTTGCAGCTGCTTTTGGGGCACTTCCTATCATCCAAATTGAGCTCAAGTGGGCTTGTTGGAAACGTCTAGATGTCTACTTTCCAACATAGTGGACTTTTTTAATTTGGTCTCCATTTGACCCCAAAAGTGAATTCTCCCAGAAGTACTACCTGCTGATGGAAAAAGTGGCAGAAAGGTGATTTTCATGATGTTTTTTGAGCTTTTGATCACCCAAAACTTGATGAAATGACTTGGAAATTGCTGAACATGTGTATTTCATCATGAAAAATCCAAAAATGTAAGCCACCTGTGATTTGGACCTCTCCATTTTGTGGGTCGCGTGCTGAGCGCGACGCATAGAATCCAAAAACCTGTTTTGCAAGCCAAAAATTTTGAAATGACAAAATTTTCTCCAAATGTGCCCAAAATTGGAGTCAAGACCCTCCATCATGTATCATGCTCAACTAGTGAAGCCTTGGCCAAAAATCGAAGCGGATCGGGCCTTTTCTTTTGTTTTAGCGCTTTGCTCAAACGCCTCTTGAGGACCTTCATTCTCGCTTTGCAAACATGCATGTGAGCCCAATAGTGAGTCTTCATGTGGCGAAGCATGTCCTTGTACCTGTTTTTCTTTGCCAACAACTTTTCCAAGTGAGTGTTGACCCGGATGAGCATCGATTCCCGATCAATAGGTGTCAAATCATCGGGTCTCCTACGAGCCAATTCCCGGTCTTCACGAATCTTGCGCAGCTCATAAAGTTCATGCTCATCCTCCAACTTCTTGTTACACTGCTCTAAGTAGTTGATCACCCATTTAGCCATCTGCAATTTCTTTTGCAGCGACTCATTCTTGGCCCTTTGTTCTCGGATAATCTCCTTAAGCTCTGAGCTGGGCGAACTAGCATCAACATCAATGATACCGGTATCCTGAACTCTTGAAGGACCCTCATCAACCATGGGTCTCTTGCCCCTGTCCTGACTCTACACCTGTGCTGTAGATGGAAGCGAGACCCCTTCCACATGATGTGGAGATAATACTCGCTCTGCTGATGATGTCAACGAGACCCCTTCCACCTCGGGTGGACATAGTACTCGTCGTGCAGCTGCAAATAAGGCCTTGGGACCTTTCTGATATGTCACATATGCTGGAGCATCAACATGCTCAGTCTCATGACTGTCAAACTGTTGTGAAGGTCCTCCCTCATCATGGACGATCTCTGGAGGAGGCTGTAGCGCGGAAAAGAAATCACGGGAGATGAAATCGTCCCAAGCAATACCCTACTGTGCCAACTGATGCATCACTATGATTTTGGTCAATGCATAGTGATATATGCTCCTGTGCTAATGTGTCGGGGTCTTCCTCTGTACTAAGGGTACCATCCTCTCTATGTTTCGGCACATGAAAAATGGAATGCTCATCATACATACCCGTGTGAAATGCATCAACAAGCGTACATGGTACACATAGAGACGTGAAAATCTGCCCTCATAGCTGAAATACCGAATGATGAGTTTCATCAATGGTGCAAACTCATCTTTCAGGTATCTGAAAGGAAAGGCCGCGCTCAAGTGTCTGACATATGCGGGCTTGAAATATGGCTCATAATAATATCTGTCCAGCATCTGGCGTTTACTCCATTCCTCCCCCACATTTGGTATTCCGGTGGCCTGAGAAATAGTGTCGGGTGACAAAGTGAAATCCACTCCGACAAGGTTCACATGACCATCCTGTAAGTTAAGGAAAAATAGACGGACCAATTCCTGATGATGCTGAGTTTGTAAGATCATCTCACAATATTGGTAACATGTTTGGCGCCGAAAACAATCCATTGCAAGCGGGCAAGCTTGCAATTGAGCCAAAGAGGTAGGCTCCTCCCTAACATGTTGTCCACTCTTGCCACCTTTGTGATACCTCTATGGCACATTAGGCACATTGACCTCCGGTGTAGAGTCACTATCATAATCCTGCTCATATATTGACTCGGTCTCTGACATGTTCTCTAAAAACAAGGTGGCTGGAATATATATATTTGCTCATATAAAACTGTGTGCCAAAAGTTGACTGTTGACTTTTTGTTTCTTTATCAAAATGCTGTAACCAAGGGGACATAAATGACGGGAATTGTTAGGAAAAGGGAAGAATTAAGGCAATGGGAATAATGGAAATAAAATGAGGAAATTAGGGAAGGGGCAAGGGGGATAGAAATGTTTAGGTTTTTGAAATAAGGTAGGGAGGGAGTTTAGGGTTTTGATAGAGGAAGATGTAGGGTTTAATGAGGGATGATTGGGAAAAATAATTTGGGGAATGTAGGAAATGTGAGACAAGGGAAAAAGAAACCTTGGCAACAATGACTTTGAAAAACCTTACAGCAAACTTTGGACTTGAAACCCTTATAGCAATTTGATGAACATGGAGGGTTTTGTTCACTTGGTTTTCATGACAAAGAGAAGCTAATTTCTTCATATACACCACATATACATCATCCAAAAACAAAACCAAGTCATGATTGCAGGCCTACCTGAGAATTTAGGCGTGAGGAGAGGTGATTTGGGCGATTTCTTGGTGAATTTGTAGGCACAAACCCTATGCGCCGCGTGCTTTACCCAACGCGCCGCGCACTCTGAGTGCGCCGCGCCTGTGTTAAATTGCACAGGAGAAAGCTGCCTAATGCGCCGCGCACCTATGGTGCGCCGCGCGCCTATGCTGATGCGCCGCGCGCCCTGGAGCTGACCCAAATACTCACAAACTTGCCTCAAACTTGCAAAATCACCCTTGAATGATACTCTTAGCTCTCAAAATGTGTAATAGGTTGAAAATGAGGAGAAATGACTTGATATAGCATCCATTTTGATTTTTGCTCTATGAAAACCCATTTTTCTTATGTTTGGTTGTTGACACTTTTTCATAATTAATAGGCTTTGACCTTTTTGTTTTCCTTCATAAAATAGGTTGAAATGATGATTTTCTCTGATAATTTTTTGCAGGGATAGCTCCGATATGCTTCAGCAAAGGAGACCAGGGCTGCACTTGAACAATTGAAGAACTGAAAATTTTTACAATTTTTACAAAAATGAGGTGGCGACTTGTCTTCAAAACAGAGTTTTGAAGAGAAGTCCTTATTCAGCTGTACAATGGTTGAGAATTATTGGAATAGTGATGATCTATCAAAGGCCCATTCCCTCTGGCCTGCTGGTCTTCTAAGGACTTTTTCAAGGACCTCTTAACTCAAAAACCCTAGGACCTAGGGAAACCTAAAAAATTTTAAAAATGTGATCTTGTGAAGCTTTATGACTTAACCTGAACTAGCAGTGACATGCACGAGGGGAATGAATGACACAAACCACTCCATCAGAGTTATGGCATGCCTAACGAAATGAAACTGATGAAAACTGGTGGGACACCTAAAACATGAAATGCAAAAAAGAGCTTTGATCTCTGATGGAGGGATAACTAGACCGACTCTAACATATTGGGGTCCTCCTACAAGCTGGTCAGGACCTCAAATGACTGTTCAAACAATTGCGTGCAGTCCGCTACTGCACTCTCCATCACCGCTACTGCTTCTGTGATAGCAGTCGCCCGCTGTTCCTTCACTTTTGCCAGAGTTGAAGGCTAGGCCCTCAATTGTAACTCTATAATTTGCAGGTTCAACTACAACTAAACTCGTGCCATCTGAGTCCAAGAGTCATGCACCCCTGTGGCCAACTTGTGGATACATACCTCGACTGGCTCCTCCTCTGGAATAGCCAACTCTGGGACCATTTGGCATGCCTCCACAATGACTTGCATAATCCACTTGCTCTAATTGGTTGCCTCGGTCTTAGCGACGATGGCAACATTTCTTTATAGGGCCATTTACTCATTGTTGATCCACTGTTCATTGATCACCTAGAGGGCACGGTGCTCTCGGGCCCTCAGAACTGCAATTACTACATCCTACAAGAGGTGGATTGCTTCACATAGGAGCATTGCCAGGTTCAACCCTACTCCCATTAGGGCATTGACAGTGGGCTTGTCAACCTCATTCTCTTTGGTCAGTGCTCCATCCAGCAGTACTATCGCATTGGAAGCCTTCGTGTGCAACATATCGAAAGCCTCTAAAGTGTCGATAGCCAAGCTGGTAAACACCGTGCTAGTGTGTGATGTGTGGGTTTGCAACTCCTGCAACCCTGTCTAGATGGCTCCAAAGATGATCTGTTGCTACTGTTCAAACTGTTGAAATGCCTCCGTGGTGACATCCCTCACTGTGTCACTGATATCATGCAAGGCAACCTTTGTTAATGTGATGGGGTCCAGTGAGGTCTTGGTCACCTTTAATTTCTTTCTGGGCCCTCCTTTCTCTGGCTCCCTTAGGTGCTTGATGCAGGCAAATGTTTCCATGGGGTTTGTGTCGTGTTGTTCATGTGTATCCTCCTCGGTCTCAAGTGAAGGAGACCTCACACCTTTATCAGAGCCTTGCTCTATCCCACCTGTCTACTTCCCTGTTTGCTGCGTGGCCTCACGCTCTGCCTGAGCCTTATCAGTAGCCTCCTTGTTCCTCATTTCGACCAATTGTGTCATCTTAAGCTTGCCCTCCTCTGTTTTATTTTGTGCAGTGGACTTACCCCTGCCCACCACGAAATTTGTGGTAGTGCACCACTCTGCCGACCATTGATCAAGCACTGCGTAAATGGCGTCATCCATTGCCAGATAAGGCAAGTTGTACAGTTTTTGTGCAGGGTCCTTCTATGCCTTGATGGATAATCAATGGAAGTTGGCTTTGAATTCAGCGTAGCCTTGAAGGTTGGCGTACATGGTAGGTGAAAATCGTTGTTTGCATTTGATGGCCATCCCGATGTTCATCTCCATTAATATCCAAAAGATCTTGCTATCACTGACTCGTTGCATGTCTTTGGTTGCCCACTACGAAGCATATTTCGCTTCTTCTGGGAGGTCTGGTGCGACTAAAGGAATTTAACTGTCATCTAGAAGCTTCCATGCTACCAGCACAATTGATAGTAAGATCCACGCATAGTGGAACATCTTACTGAGCTCTTGTGCTTCACGATAGTTCACTAGGAACTCTCCGCGATGGTAGTTCGACCAGTTGAACTGGACTTCTTTAGCGCATTGTGATGTGAGTGCGACGATAGGCGCCAACACCTCATCAGCGTGACACTCCCTCATCACTTTCCCTGCGAGGATCTGCATAGCTACCTTCACAGCAAGGTTGCAAATGCTGGATATAGCATATCTATGTGGCTTCTTCACCGGCTTAAATTTTTCCTTCATCAATTCTGCGAGAGCCTACTTACCACCTTTTCTGCCAAATATCATGGCCAGATTCTCTCCTATATACGGTAGTTGTGTTATTCGGTGAATCAACCTATCCGTGATGGGTATCAGCTCCTCCAGCCACAGACACCCATCATGCACCAAGCACAGAAGCTGCTTGATGACCAAAACTATTATCGGGGTGCAGTTGTAGTGGCACACCCAAAGCAGGTTGAGCAACCTTTCCTTTTCTACTCCCTTGAGCCACCTCTGCGGCTCTAATGCATTCATTTCCATATTCATATCAATGATGTGACACATCAGCTCCTCGGTTTCTAGGTGTGGGAACTTCTCCTGGTCCACAAAGTCCTAGTCTTCAAGTTTTAGCCACGGCACTTGTGCCAAGTGCGGACTGTCAAAAACAATTTTGTCTGGCAGCAGAGGGGTTTGCAGGGGAGTCTTGCTCTCATCAATTTCCCTTGGTATCTTATACTTAGGCTTGCACGAAGGGACATACACCGATAATCGAGTAATAGGGTCCGCACCCTGGGCTTCAACCTCCTCGACTTCAACTCCCGCATCCTCGTCGTCCATTGGGATGTCTTCAATTCCTTCCTCCTCTGGTTCTAATTTGATGGCCTTGCCTTTCTCTTGTGTGGTGGGTTTTTGTGGGTTTCTCCTTGGCGATGCATGCACCGGTATAGTATGCTGGTTGCCCTTCTTGTCTTTCACTGTTTCTTTGTTGGGGGTTGGCTTCGGTCTCGACGTTCTCAGTGATTTAGGGACTTCAGTGAGAACCTCGGCGACCTCTGGAGTAGCTACTTTTGCCTCTATTTTTATTTCCTGTTCCGCCTCCTCTACTACTTCTTTACTATTTAAAATTTTTACAGGTGCCAACATAACGCTTTCAAACTGTGCTCGCGACGTCTCTGGCAAGTTTGCAAATGCGGGAGTCTCTTTGAAACCCTCAAATAATTCTTGATTCGTGGGTGCCTGAGAGCTCAATTCTCAAAATTCCATGTGTTTTTCATTAGACAGCCACTTGTAATTTATAGGGCATTTTGAATTCAAATCCAACCGTTCCCCCCAAATTCGGTTCATTAATGCCGGATTGGCGGCAGATTTTCATGGATCTGAGCTGTTATCACAAAATCCAACACTGAGGGGCTGCTGATCAGGTAGAATCTGTGTAACTTTTTCAGACCAATCTTTTGGCTAAGGATTAGCCTCCCTAACCTGAGAGGGCTCTCTCAAAAAGTTATTGATTTTGTTTTTTGATAAGAGGGCTAACTCTAGTAAAGTAAATTAAATAAACAGGTTGGCTGGACAGACATTTCAAAGAATTCCATTGGGCTTATGGAGTTGATCATATTCAATAAAATATAACACTGCTCATGCATAGAAGTCAGGGCATGTAATGTTTAAATACTCAAAACATCATCTCATAGAAACCTCAGTTTACAAATAACACACAGGAGTCAGAGCAGCATAAGTGAAATTCTGAGTGATTGTGTTTCATTACAACTGTAAAACATTAAGGGAAGAACAAAAGCAACATATCTTGAGCATTTGAAACACTTAAAGAATCCTGAGAGAAAACAAGCAGAATTATATTAACAAAAACTGAGTTTTTACACAAGCCAAAGCAATACTCTGGTTTCTCAAATATCCAACCCTGTTACATAGATAATCAGCTATATATAGCAACACAACTCTAACTACTTGGAGCTTCTTCCTCCAGCATGAGGGAGCTCGATGACTGTCACTAATGACCCTTATCTGTTTTTAACAAACTTATTTAATACAACAACCATTAACAAAAGTTCTAAAGAGTTCTAATCTAATTATAACTCTAATTCTATCTCCTTCGTAGAAAGATTCCTCCTTGCAGCTTTGACACTTGGTTTCCTTTGTATTTGGCTGAGATGGCATGAAATGAGAAATTAATGTTCCATGTTTGCTTTGGATGCTGAAGACTTTGATCCGCTCCATGTTGGCTGAAAATATCCCTAATCTTTCGGTTCTGGTCCTCCATCACCTAGCATCACCGAGTATGCAGCAGTAGGTCCTTTAATTCTTTAATAACCGGATAATATATGGCATTACCACGTTCCTGATATGCTGGAGGCTTTTTTGCTGTACAGGTGTGCCAACCAAAACTTTTTCGTATGCAGCTTCCTTCAAACCATAATCACCGAGAATAAAGTGGCTTTATAACCAAAAATTCCAAACTTAGCTTAAAACATTTTACCTTTTACTAAAGGTACACCTGGCATATGTTGAATGGCTGTGGCAGCTTGCTTTGATCCCTTTCACGTCATTGAGGTGTTCCCTTTGCAAATTTCTGAGTATTTCATCAAACTGTTTGCCTATGTTTAAAAATCAACACCTACAGCAGTTTCGCAGCGCGCTGCGAAACTGCGAAACTGTTTTAAACAATTTCAATTTTCTCTGTGATTTTAACTGCTCTGCCACCTGATTTCAAAATTCCTTTTTACCTTGGATATATATAGCCATGTTTACATGCCTTCAAAATAATGAAATTAAGCAAAATGGTACAAAACTTTAGAACAACACCTTACTCAGAATCAACAATTTCATTTAGCAGCTAATTTGTTTAGCTGTGCTTTCAATTTTGCAACCTCCTTTTCCATGGCTTTGATTTCAACTTTGGCACTCTTCATCTTAGCCATTTCACTTTTAGTTTCCTCCAACTGGTCCTTTGTAGATATGATATTTCCTCCTTGGGAAATGATGCCTTTTCTATTTGAACCTTTTTTCTTGATTTCCTCTGCCTCCTCTGTTCTGGGCCGTTTCTCAGTTTCCCTTGCTTGCTTTCTTGTAAGAGGTTTTTCCTTTATTTCCTTTGCCTCCTCTGTTTTGGGCAATTTCTCAGCTTCCCTTGCTTGCTTTCTTGTGAGGGGTTTCCTTGGTTTGAAGATAAACTCATCACCTGGTTCATCAAACCTCAGTCTTTTCGAAGCTTTAGATTTCTTAGTGCTTTCCGGTGTTGACTGTGTCAATTCAATGTGCATTGGTTCAATGTGTGTCAGCTCAGCTTGATCAAACTCAATAGCTTCCAGCAAATCATTCAGGCTGGCCTTTGATACCGGGCTTTCCTCAACAGCCATTGCTTTGCCTTTTTCTTTGATCATTTGACTCCTTGTCCTCACCCTTGACACTTTTTCAGATTCTTTTGGCCCAGGTACAGTCTCTTTATGTTGGGCTTCTCCTTTTGCTGATGGCTGAGGCTGTTCTTTACTAACCAGTGGCTTGACTGACTTTCTTAACTCTGATTTTACCTTCCTTCTATCCTTAGCCTCCTTCTGAAGCTCAGCAATCGTGGGCTCTTTAGCTGACTCTTCAACTGACTGCTCTTTTTCTCTAACAGGCCGTGGAGTCAGACCTGTTTTACTTTGAAAACCTGCCATGAAAATGAACGAGTCCCAATCTCTGCCTATTTTCTGAAGACCATTCAAAACTAACAACTTGACCAGACCATGGTGAAATAGAGATGTTTCACAGTCATCCTTTCTTAACTGCACTTTGTCACACATTTTGCTCAGACTTCGAAACAAGTAGAAGGGGATGTCAATGGATGCTTTACCAATAAAATGCAACAGCAACTTGAAGTGGTAGCAATAGAATTTATTATATCTTCCCTCACAAGTTAGGTACTTCTGAATACAGGTGAGAAGCAGGGCATAATGCTCCTTAACATAGTTTCTAGGCACAGCCTTTGTCAGGTCCTCATTAACATATGCCTCTTTCAGGAATTCTCTGCATCGACTCATATCGAACTTGAAGTTCTTAAACCATTCTTGTCCCCCTCTCTGGATCTCAGTTACTGCAGCTATTTCCTCTGGAGACACTTTAACTTCTAACATAGCTATTTTAGAATTCAAACTGGTGAAGTTTAAAGCAAAATCCTTTGTTACCTGAGCATGGCCACCCTGCAGTTTCTTGCAGAAATTCCAACAGCCGGCATCCTGGAAGGATTTCTTCACACCCTCATCTCTTAATGCTAAGTCTAAACCTTCAGGCTCTGTTCTTTGGCATTTTCCAGACCGGTGTCCTCTCTTTTCCATCTCGCCTTTGAAACCTTTGCACTGACAGTGAACAACAACTTCGACTGGAATAGTAATTCGATCCTTTCTTTCTTTTGGCTCAGCCTCGCTTGAAACAGGCTCTCTTGAAAACAACTTCACTTGTGAACTCACATATAATCATCACACGGGCTGGTCACTTATGTACATTCATAATCATCACAAAGATCTATGCATAGTAACACTCATTTGGATTGATACTGATGCGCATGTCTGCAAATTTATTAGTGGAGTGACGGTTAATGAGCATTTGGGAGGTACGAAAAACTGACATGAGAGGACGGGAATGGTGACTCATTAACGGACTTGACCCCTTTAGAAATATTCGCTGCAAAATGCACGAATCTGCGATTTCGCAGCGCGTTTAATTTTGAATTGTCATAATACGCTGCGAAACGGCTTGATGGTGATGCTGCAAAATGGCAGAACAATGGTTATGCAGCGAAACGGACCAATAAGAGACTGCGCTGCGAAATTGCGGAAAGGATCGGTGACATGGATTAGACAAGACATGTCTTATGGAAGCATGATGGTGGAGGATGATCGATAGGATTAGAATACGCTTTACATCAAACCTCTTTAAAGCTTCAACCCTAAGTAAGAAACATAGACTAAAAATAATTTAACACCAATTTTAGGCATTGGAATTTGGGCAAAGGGTTATATACAAATGTTTACAGTTCTAAGTGATAACATGAGCCATAAATTTCATGTTAAATTCCAGCCACCCACTCCATTTGTCCGCATTTCAACCGTTAAATCATGAACAGTGACTTTAATGGTCACTTTCTGTCCGACCTACATGATTTCTCCCTTGGTAGCACAGCTCCCTTCGCGCTGTCGCGAACCTTGTGACACTTCCTTGCTTCGCACAATCCTCCAATCATGTAGCTCCTCAACTCAGGCACTTAGTTTATAGTCTCGCGCCTCCTTTCAGCTACCTAGAGTGCTAATACTGTGCTGCCTTCATCTAGTCACATGGTCGGACCACCGGTGTATGACTTCAACCGATTGCCATTCACCTTTCCTGGGAAGGGATCTCCATTCAACTTGACCAGCTGTACCACTCCTTCATCGATAATCTCCTTAATGACATAAGGCCCTAACCAGTGCATCTTGAATTCCCTGGAAATTTATCAAACTTACTATCATATAAAAAAACCAGGTCATTTACCTTAAAGGTGCGCAACTTAATATATCGATCATGCCATGATTTTTCATGCTGCTTTTGGACCTGTTGGTGAAATCCTGCTAGAAATATTTCTTCCTCAAGCCCATCCAACTGTGCGAGACTTTCCTCCAAGGCTCCGAGATCCATCATAGCTATGAGCGCCACTATGTGAAGACTATGAAAAATATATTCCATAGGCATTACCGCTTCAACACCATAGACAAGCCTAAAGGGAATTTTTACAGTCAACTTCTTGCATGTCGTTCGATAAGCCCATAGTACTACAGGTATGCATAGGTTCCAATCACTTTGCTGAGCATTTCAAACCTTGGTCAGCACGTTCTCTATCACTTTATTGAATGCTTCCACTATCTCGTTAGCCTATGGGTGATAAGGTGTGCTCTTCTACTGATATACTTGAAATTCCTCTATTAGCGTGCTAATCATCTCATTCAGAAAGTGCATATCGCGATCACACATAAAAATATTGGGACAACTAAATCGTGTTAGTACATGTTCAAAGAGGAACTTCATAGTAGTCACACCTGTGCAATCCTTCACAGTCTGTGCCTCCACCCAACGAGTCAAATACTCCATCACGATAATAATGTACCTTGCTCCTGTCTTTCCTTTGGGTTGAATGGGTCCCATAAAATCTATTGCCCACTTCTCGAAAGGTTGCAATGTCATCTGTGGATTCAAAGGCATCTCATCCCTCCACGATGGCCTGCCAGGCCACCACAACCCTGCATGTAGAATCTTTTGCGTGATCGTTGTCCCTGCATAATGTCCTCCTGCAGTGCCCCCATGAGCATCTGTGAGGATGGTTCTTCTTTCAAAATTAGGTACATATCATCGCAATATCTCATCAAAACCCATTTTATATAGATGCCCAACAATGGCTGAAAAAATCTATCGCGCGCACTACTAATTCCTTCTTCTGCTGGATGGTGTATCTCTCTAGGGTAGTCCCTATCATTAGGCAGTGTATTATATCCTCAAAATTATCATCCGTGATGCACACTACAAATAGTTGCATGTTAGGAAATCCTTCCTCCAAATTAGTGGGCTCTTCCCTTGTTTCGATTCGCGACAGATGGTCTAGTCCCGTGTTTAGTCATCCAGGCTTCACAATAACTTCAAAATCCTACTCCTCGAACAATAACATCCATCTACAAATTCTCCCCCCCAACACAGGATTATTGACCAGGTACTTCAGTGCGGAGTGATCTGTATACATTTTAAAATGGCCTCCCAGTAAGTAGTGCATAAACTTCTGGAGCGTGTATACCATAGCTAACTCTTCGTGCTCGATGGTGGAATAGTTCTTCTCTGCCTTGGATAACCTTCTGCTTGAAAACGCGATAGGGTGTTCCAGGTATTCTCCACCAGCCTTTGTGAGTACTGCTCCCAATGCTATACATGACGCATCGACATGTACATGAAACTCCTTCTTCCAGTCCAGGAATACTAGGATCGACACAGTGACCATCTTTTCTTTCAATACATCCAGGCTCTTCTTACAGTCCTCATTCCAACAGAATGTGACATCCTTCTTCAACAACTTCTTCATAGGCACGGTGATCTGGGCATAGTCTTTGATGAACTTCTATAATATCCTGTATGTCCTAGGGTGGTGTGTAGTTGTTTCACACTCCTCGACACTTCAAAGTTTAGTATCATCGTGATCTTCATGGGGTCTACCATTAGTCACTGTTTGCAAACCACGTGACCCAGTAGGGTCCCAAAGGGAACCCAAAACAAGCACTTCTTCAAATTGAGTGTGATCTGGTATCTTCGACAGGTATCCAGCCATCAGGTGCAGGCTTGCTACATGGCGTTTCGCTAGCCCAACACACAGTCCAACTATCAAAGTATACTTCTAGGAACTTATGAATAAAATCCTTAAACATAGCAACGACTATGCATGAGAAAATCGTAGGCGCATTATTTAAACCAAACGACATTATAGTATACTGAAAACAACCCCACTCAATCGTGAAGGTTGTCTTTCTCCTATGCTCCAGCGCGATTTTGATCTGGAGGTACCTAGAGAACCCATCAGTGAAGGAATAAGCCTCCTGGCCACCTACATTATCCAATACTTTATCAGTGAATGGAGTAGGGAAAGGATCATGTACACAGGCCTCATTTAGCTTTATGAGATCCACGCATATTCTTATTTCATCCCTCTGCTTCTTCTCCTGTACCACCATTGGGCTTACCTAGTTAGATTCTTCCACAGGCTCGATAATTCCTACCACGAGCATTTCATCTAGCTCTAAGCGGACCTTTTACTTATACTTCAGATTGAGACGGTAAGGCCTTTGCTTAACTGGCTTCACGTCAGGTTTCAACATGATTTGCATAACGCCTAGGTGCCCAATTATCCCTTTTAGATCCGTAAACTTGGTAGCGAATAAATCCTAGTATCTGCAGAGCAATTCAATGACCTTATCCACCATCGCGTCATCCCAGTAATCTCCAATATTTGCGAGTTTGGGCTCTACCTCCGTACAAATGTTCACTTGTTTCATCTTCAGCGGCGCGGTTATATCTGGATTTTCAACCTATGGTCCTTCAACCTTGTAGTGACATTATGTTTCAAGGATGTTAATCTTTCGTGGATCCTCATCCCCTCCTTTAGGAACTACATTATAACATTCTAACGTGTGGCTCAGCTGAGTAGCCCATTCAGTCTGAATAAGGTCTAAAGGATCCTGCGGTATCCTAAAGATTGTTGCTTTCACGTCTTGTAGCGCTTCATCAATCCTTCACGTAGAATATCCCATTCACCTGTCCCATGGCTGAGCTATGTTTCTACATACCAGTTCATCACATATCCAGGGTATGACAGAACAAGTTCACCCATTCAGGTTGGGGCTTCTCTCCATAAGCCTGAGCCCATTTGGCCAAGTATGCGCACAGATCATCCTACCCAACGTACTTGTCTGTCATTTGCACCTTCGGCTTCCCAAAGCATTTCCTCATCATTCTCCTACATTCGCGCCAATCATCAGAGCTTCCCTTGTGCATACCCCACCACCTTGTGGGCATAGCGTGCAGTGCCCCGTCTAACACCTGGAAGCACTGCTCTTCTAGTACCTCCCTCTCAAATGCGTCCAAAAAAATATCTACATCATTCAGGCCATCATAAGTGGGCAAATTTCTTATCTCTAATGACACACAGCGCAGCGACCAGGTCATCATGTTACAACTTAGTGTAGATACCTCATGTAATCGATTTTGCCAACATTCAAGTTCTTCATCAGATTCCAAGGTACATGAACTCTCAGAATCCCATGTAATTCATCCATCCACTAGTTAATTCACCCAATCTTGGTCTTACGTTGTTATCCTATAGATATAGTCCCGACCCTTGCATTTCAGACACCATACCTCTTCGCGCACTTCTGGCCGAACTGTTATGTCTTGCTTCAATCTTTGCATCTCAAGGAAAATATTTTTCAACTACGCATGTATCTTCTGAACCCCTAGATTTGGATCTTGCATTGATGTTTCATGCAGCCTCATTGCGATATCCAAGGCCTCTTCCTGAGTCGTTATCTTCTGTTGTGGAAATGCAACCCTTAGGTGAGGCAGGAGCGAAGCCACAAACCACTCGTGATGTTGTTCGTATATTAGGTTCATGTTAGCTTTATGGATTGTACACTTCAACCTCTGATCGAGTTCCCAAGGTGTCTCAAGTGGTTGCATCGCAATTTCTTTGAATCCTACAATCCACTGTGCTTCAGATTTAGGCCTATTGAATTCTCTATTTAGTGCTATCTGAATGTCTGCTACTCTAGCATTCGGGTTATCATTAGCATACATGATATACCAGGTTAGCGCACAATCTTGCAGAGCACTAACCAATGTCACCTTCTTCATGTTGTCATCTGTAACACCCTGAGCTTCCCATACAACTTTCGCAACAAACCAGAATCGGTCTGGGTCCTCATTCCCCAGGCCTTTGAACAAAGGAGCTTTAGTGAATTTGCCAAACTGAACTACAGTGGAGGTGGAGGTGGTACGGGTGGAGTTGCAGGTGATGGTGGTGAAGTTGGAGGTGGTGTGGGTAGAGGTGGTATTTGTGGGAATCCTTGCCTTATTAACTGAATAGCACTTCATGGAGAAACCTGCGCTATCCCTTCTTCATCACCTCGCGGAGGTGAAATCAACAGACTATATTCAATACCCTTTTTTCCTTCGTTTCTGTAATTTTTCCTGCTTCACGTAACTCCAAACATCAAGGTAGCTTCATCACCCATTTTTCGTACAATAGTATTTTAATCCAGGTATTCAAAGATTTCACGTACTTACCCCGCGGTCCTTTGAAAAAGCATCGCTCCACCTCGCTGTAGCTGCCTGAGGTGTCGACCACAAATTCAATTACAAATCCTCTTATGACACAATCGAGCCAATGTTTGACAGTGCGGGCGATCTTATCCTCCGATTCTCCTAACCTTCACACTAGCTGTGGGGTCCACACAATAGGACCATTAAGTTTCCACCTTCCTTGGCTATTTGCTAGCTTCACGATCCACTCGTATAGCTCAATTGGAAAGAAGCATAAAATTATCTCCTGGATCTCTGTATACATGTACCTGTACAACCATTGTTCCTTTGTTAGTCATGGGTTTCTGTTCTCTTGCACTACGAATTCATGGATCTTCCTATCCAACCAGTCTCCAATCACTTTCTTAGTCAGATTCTAGTGATACGACATCACACATTTCTTATTCATATTTCGGGTCCCGAAAATGGAACCATTTGTTGGCTTGAGGTGGCTTGACCTAAGTTTAGTGTTAATTAGCCAAACAAATCCCTACACTACTGGCCCTTTCGGCATCAAGCCGTGGAGCGCGGACCGAAGTCTCACCCGAAGCAATATGGGGGGATGTTGGAACCAAGTTTCTGCACCCTAAGATGGTTGTGATGTCGGTTTATTCCCTTTATTCCTGCCTTCGCACAGGTCACTTCACCCTAGGGCTTGCTAGATGAGCCCTATATTCCGCCCTTCAATACCTTGCGAAAAGGTGCGATTGCCCTTCACGCAGCCCTAACTTGTGGCTTAGGTACTTTTGCGATGCTATTGCAGTGTACCATGCAGATTCCTAAACTAGTCTATGTGTCTTACTTATCTCATTATATAATCATAGTTAGTACCGCGTAAACACATATCCTTAATTGCGTCCAGCTATCCAATGTAATTGCATTCATTCGCGCATCATATAAGCATTAAAATGGAATTCATACATAAAATGACAAGATGCATTAATTGGAAACAAAGACACAGAATTGCAAAATACTCTTCTTTATTGATATTTCCAAGTAATTACAAACTCTATCTGGCCTGCACACACAACTGCAGGGATCCGCGCACTCAACTGCGGACTTCCTCCCCAGGCCTTTGTGCACTGAGCTACAGAGCCTCTACCTATGCTACGACCCGAAATTTAGACTTCTTACTTAAGATCTATGACTCTTTTATCTTGTGTGTCCCTAAAACTACTTAGAGCTGAGCTCTTTTTATATAATCCCATGGTTCACAGAACATGGGTAGATCTCTTACAACCGACTTTACTTTACAAAACTAAGGGTAGACAACCCTTTATGACTTATGACACCTACACACTCCACGACCACAAAATGCATAGTCTTTACAAGTTTCTTACAAAATTTGACCAAAACATGGGCTTTTAGCCCCAAAACTGCACCACTCGTTACCAACATCCTCTCCAATGAAGGAAATTAGACACAAGTTGCACTAAGAACTCACCAAGCACATGTACCTTGCTTTTGGAAAACCAAGTATATCACTCTCATGTGCTAAGAAGCAAGATCTAAGGTATATCTTTAAGATAATGAAAATTGTGCCATCATACCGGATAAGACTCCTACACCAAACAATGTGAGCTCTAGTTGGGACTCCATACCAAGGAGAACCTCTAAATGTTTGCGGGTCTAGCATCATCAACAAGTTCTTATGGATGTAGCCCTACACTAGGGTGAACCAAGGTAATTTGGTGTCTTAATGTGTGTATTTACTTATTATTTGTTTTAGAGTAGCAATTATTACAATTGCATTTTACTTCAACACAATTATGGTTTATGGTTTTATATGGCATGTTTAAGTGATTAATTTAATGCAGCGAAGTGATTTATAAAGGCTAAGAATAAGAAAACATAATAATACCACATCTCCTAGTCCCTCAAGGCTGCAAAAACTTGGTTCTGAATCCTCCCATAATCATTTTGGGTGAAATTTGATCTTCTTAAAGGGTTTTGCCAAAAGGGCCAGTGATTAAGGGTTTTGTTGGTGTTTAGTATAGATTGAACCTGGGTTAGCCTAAAACAAGCTAACACAAAGTTATAAGAAATTAGGCTCTCAAAATTTAAAGGGTGAATAACAGTGTTGAGAGATAATAAGCTAATGAGAAGTCTCAGTCTGCTACAAATTTTCTTATTCCAAAGAAAAATCTTGCATAAAAGTATCTTAACCATTTTCTAATAAAATCAATGCTTTAAGAAAATAGATTAAAGGTTCTTAAACTCCCCAGTTTAGCTAATTCAGTGAGGATCATTACTTCTTCTCCGGAAAAACTCAATTCTCCAAAATCAGGTCAATTAAGACTTGTGAAAATAAACTAAACATAAATAATAATTAAACTTATGAAAAAGAGAAAATCAAACAATAAATGAAGATGAAATTGTTAATGCATGTCTGAAAGAATTTTGACTGTAAGTTTACCTCATGAATCTTCAAGTTCTCCCATGGATGTCCAAATGTTTTATATGTTCAAAATCATCTACTTATTTAGTCTAAAATGCTAAGTAATAAAATTTGAAATTGCATGCACTTCAAATTTACATTGAAGGACAAGAGTGGTGATAATGATATTTTGAGAAATACTCGTGAATTAAAGATTTCCAAGCCTTAACAATTCCTTGGTATTTCTTCATACACCATTTTATCACAATTTTTTTTTTTTTAACAATGTGATGAAGTTCTAAAAAAACAATGAAATCAAGTGCATCACAAGTGTATATAATCTGACTATATAAGAACACTGATATGTTCTACGCCACTTTGCAAGAAAACGAAAGGGGAAGCAAAAAATGCAGATTCATTACTTGCTTATTAAAAATCTAAAATATTAGAATAAATACAAATAGAAAAAAAATCTATTGTAAATTAATATATTCTTAATTTCTAATTGAATGGAATGAAACTTGATTAGGTATAGTCATACTTCCAATGTAACCATTATCTCATTCTAACTCCTTCATGTATGTTGATCTAGGTGGATATTGGTGGCCACACGCCAAGTCCACTTGGACCACCACCAGGGTTTCTTTCAGCTTTTTAGTTTCGTTAATTGTAGCATAGTTTACTATTTTTAGTAGTTTTTCATGTCCTGAACTTCCGGAGCCATTTTGAGACCCTAAATGACGTTTTTTTGGGAAAACTAGGAGCAACATGGGTCCAAGGACTGATGTTTCTCTTTCCAAAGTTGTAGTTCTCGGATAGATCTTTCTAACAAGATATTGTACGCATCAAACGGAGATCGTATGCCAAAGTTACGACCTTGGGAAGTTGATGTACCAATTTACCCAAATAGGGCCCATAGTTTGACATTTCATCTTCTAGGGTTAGGTTTTTGGATGTTTAGGGTTTTCCATTGTTTCTCAACAATAAATAGGCCTTCGAGCCTCATTGTAACATAGTTCAGAGGCATGTAGTTGCCACATCTCTTCTCAGTGATAAGCTACCATCGCCCTAGATGGTTTATTTCCATTACTGTTTGTAAGCATATTTCAATATTTTACATTAATGAAATGAAGTATTATTTCCGCTGCATATCTGTGTTTATGGTTACCTCTGTAATTTGTTGTTTTCCTGTTTAAATCCGGATCACTTGTATCAGAGGGGTCTGCTTTTTCTCTGTTTTTCTTTGCATGTCCCCAACAAGGTCGGGATATAAGGAGTTAGGGCTTGAACTAGTCAAACATTTGCAAGACCAGCCTCGCCAATCCAAACGGCCTCCCATGGCAGATGAGAAGAAAGACGAGGGGGCAAGAGATCCTATCAAAATATTGCTCGAGGAAGCCCTCGAGCGACAAAGGAATGCGATGATGGACAGTTTTGTCCAAATCCTTCAGTGGCTACCCAGAGGCGACGCATCAGCTTCCAATAGCTACTCTGGAAATGCTACACCCTTTAAGGTACAAGTTAATTTTGAAATCCCCATATTCGAGGGTCAGATAGATGCAGATGCCGTAGATAAATGGTTAAATCTGCTAGAGGGTTATTTTTTTGTTCATGA
>APFE030374839.1:2053-17407 GCA_000404065.3 Pinus taeda
CATCATGAGTTTCCTTTACTACCCTTTCACCATTAGTGACCATTTATTGTATCAACTTATTCAAATTTATCTTCAATTCTTCCATCTTAGCATCCATGCCATTCATCTTAGCTTCCATGCCATTGATCTTAGTTTCCACACCATTCATCTTAGCTTCCACACCATTCATCTTAACTTCCATGCCATTTATCTTAGCTTCCACGCCCTTTATCTTAGATTCCACGCCATTTATCTTAGCTTCTGTTAGATTTTGTGAGAGTGACATTTTTTGCACTTGGTCTTGTAATTTTGATATATCATGTAGCATTTCTTCCTCTTCTTCATGAGTCATGCTAGAGCTTTCAGGTTGTTTGCTAGGTGTTTCCATTTTCTTTCTTCGGGGCATCAATTACTGATAATAATTCTTCACTATTCCCTTTGAATTTGTTCAAAGTAATTTTTCAAACCAAGCTTATGCAAATATTAATAAAAATACACACCTTTTTTCACTTTGTAGGCACTCGATATTGAATCTGATGTATCTCTGTAATTTCGAATCTTGCAGTTCTAAAATTGCGACCTGTAGTATCCCTCTATGTCCTCTTTCGAATGCCACCAGTTTGATTGAATTTAGATTCTCCAAGAAAGAGTTATGCACAATCTCCCAATATGACCTGATTATATACCTTTTTAGAAGAACGAACTTTTATGAAGTGCCACGTGTCACTATTTTGACCTTTGGTTATAAAAAACATACACAGGAAACTACAGTCCATCCTATTTCTATAAATTCCTACGAAATTGCAATCTGATGCTCAAAACAAAAGCTATGACAATTTTACCAATGTCACCTGTTTGGATGTAATTCAGGAGTCTGCAAAAATACCAACTTCCTCAAATCATATCTCTACAAATATAGTGTGAAAAGCTCTAAAATTCAGAACTGAGGTTCAACACGATTTCGTCTCAAATGGAACGATTTCGTCTCAACACCAGTAAGTTCTTGGAACTATTGAGGTATGTGCCTTATCGCAAGGAGGAGAAGGATAATATTCAAAGATTCATTAGTGGACTATCGGTTGCATTCAAAGACATGATTGAATTGTATGAGCCTAGATCATTGGAAGAGGCCATTCAAAATCTAAAGCATTGCTATGAATAATCAAAGCACAAAACTAAGACTAAGCCACATTGGAGAGGTAATGTAAATAACAAAGGAAAATGAGATAAAAAGAGAGCAAGGCCACAAGGTACAGATAACAAGGAGGATGTGTTGAAAATTGGCAACAAGAAATTGCTAAAAATAGAAGGGCTAAAAATAGCACTTTGGGCATCAGTGCTGGATTGGGCAACAGGGAATGAAAAACGGAATTGCTAAAAATATAAGTTCTATTTTTAGTAGTTCAAGTTGGATTCCTATTTTTAGACAGTCTCTAGCCTAAAATAAGAAGTAAAATTCGAATTTGGTCTTACTAGCAGTTTGAATATTAATTAATTAATTCTCCATGAGTTAATTAGTTAAGTAAAATCAAACTTGAAGTCTTTGTGAGAACATGCAATAATTTCTCCACTGATTGGGGAATGTGTCCTTGATTTTCTTGACTGATTGAGGAATTAAGGATGAGTTTTATATTGAGAGGATAAGTTTACTTAGTTTAACTTAGTCAAGTTTAGTTAGATTAATTTAACAAGTTGTTAAATTAATGAGATATAGTTTGTTGATGCTTGCATGCATGTGACAACTGTTATTTTTAGATAACTGAGTATTCACTCATGGATAAATGATGCATGTCAGTTTAGACAGAGACCCAGTTGAGATCAAAGAAGGAACAATGTACTATCAGTTGGATGAATTTTTTTTCCTATAAAGGAAGCTCATCCATGAGAAGGATTTATCTCCTTCAAGTTTGTGCAGTTAGATCAGAGGTTAGTGAGTGTGTGAAGAGACCAATTCACATAGGTGGTAGCACTAGACCCCATGGAAACTGCACAAGGAAATATGAGGCTTGGAGGGTAGAGGAGAAGGTTTGTGAGAAGCCTTTCGCTGTCTATGAGCAGGAGAGGGATTGTATTGAGAGCTGGATAGATTCCGAGCTAAGGCTTTGTGTAATCTGGACTATATTTCCACTTGTATGATAATACAGAGATGTGGTTTTAGGCAGGTGCTTTCCCCAGGTAAATTCTGTGTTATGTGCAATTGATTTCTTCTTATCAGTTATATGTGTTCTTATTTATGTTTCTCATGGTTGATTAAGCTTTCGCTAAATTGTTTGTAGAAGTAGATCAAGTGTTTTTCTTTAGTACATTGCATTACAAGGTTGATTTACAGGTGGGAAATTTTTACATGGTATTAGAGCTAGCCAATTTGTAGAAAAAGATCTACATGGTATCAAAGTGAACTGATTTGTAGGATAAATTCTACAAAATTTCTACATGGTATCAGAGCACAGGTGATTAAGGAGAGAACAATATACTGAGAGGAGATTTCAAAGTTTTGAGTTTTGGGCCAAGAGTTTGCAGAGAAGATATGAAAATTTATGTACAAAATGTTCATAAATAAATAGCATATTTGGATTCCTTGCAGAAAAATACCCCCAAAAAAAAAATCGGTTGATTCAGAGTTCGGATGAGGGGGATATCACTAATTTAAAATCATCTCTTTTTCTAAAAAAATTCGTGACGGGGGAAAGTGGAAATATATTGGTGTGCTAGCCAAGAACTTGTATGCACTTGAGGTACAAGATGCATGCAAAGCCTTGAGGATCAAGGAAAAGGTTAGAGACTTGGTGGTTGAGAGGGAGAGTATGTTATCTCTCAACATGTAGCGCCAGAAGAAGTCTTAGACAATTGTGGAGGAGCCATGATTGGTGCAGTAGCTTCAAGAGGTTGTGGAGCAGCCACATGACAATTGGAGTGTTGCAAACCCCTAAGATATAACCTTACAAGCACTCCTCTATTTAAGATGTCCTAGGCACTGGTCTACAATCAACCCAGAGGCTGTCTCTAGGGAGTTTTCTTTGTCTCCTGTTGCACTTGTGTTGCAGGTGTAACATTTAGCCGCAACAGGTTTACTGCTCTCCATGTGGAACCTTTTTACAATGTTGTTGGCATACTTTCCCTGAGAGAAAAAAAAGTTCCCCATCATGTTGTTGTAATTCCATGCCCATAAAGTAGTGCATAAGCCCCAAGTCCTTCATTTTGAAGTCTCTTGCAATATCCTCTTTGCAAGACTTGATCAAATTATCATCACCTTTCATAATAAAAACATTGACATATAAAAAAAAATCAAAAATTTACCTTCAACCACAATATGGTAAAGGTTTGCATCTGCTTCACTTTTGGTGAAGCCCAACCCCGTGAAGTAGCTATTGATCCTAGTGTACCAAGGACGAGGTGCTTGCTTTAGCCCATATAATGCTTGCTTAAGTCACCACACATGTGACTCTCAGTCAAAGGTCTCAAAACTTTCAGGCTGCTCAATTTACACCTCTTTCTCAATCATGTCATTAAGGAAGGTTGTCTTTACATCCATCTAATGTTTCTTCCAACCCATCTGTGATGACATTTCCAAAATGGATCTGATTGATGAGTGTTGGTGTTCGAGTGTGAATGCTATGATTCAACGCTTTACCACATAAATATGTCAATCTGGGGTCATTTATTATTGCAAGGGTATCATGCACTATATATGTAGGGGAAAATTCATAATCCAACAATTGATATAGTTCAATTAATTAATTAAACATGCAATTTAAAATAATAATTAAATTGTAGCAACAAATGGAAATTATAGCAATAACTAATCTGTAACAACAATGGAAATGATAGAAATAATTAATCTATAACAACACACCAATTCACAACATTCACATCAAACCATTAAAACAAAAAGAACAAATGCATTAATTAAAAATAAAATAAGCACACATTACTTCAACAACACTTGATCAGGAGAGCGGGCCCAATTCCCTGATCAGGGCTATGGTAGAAATAATCAAAGGCTAGATAATAATCAGAAATCAATATTTCATTAATAAAAATGAAAATACAAAAGTCTCATGTTACATTCTCACAGAAAAACCTTCAACATATTATTTTCTCCCCTCCCCTCGTTCTCCCTGATTTGTGTCTTTTAAATATACAAACAACAAAGGGAAATTTACAACAAGATTGATTACAAAATATCAATAAGCAAGATGAGATCTGAGAGATCTTTCCATCATGATTCAACTGGAACAAGTCGAATTTTTTCATTGCAATTGGGGCAATTTGGAAAACAGCCACAATAGAAAATCTGTGAATATATCCTTTGAAGAACCTTGCTTTTCTCCCAATCCAAAACGAAATTCTGAAAACTTCTTATCAGGAAACTGATTTGATCCATTCTAAACAAAACTGTGTCTCGCATTTTTAAGATTCATATTCATTTGCCAGAAATGTCCAATGAAAAATTGTCACATTTTATTCCAACAAAATTCTGACTTGGAATATTTGATTATGTGTTGAAGATCAGATTTGCAATCTGCAAGAGATCTTAGAGGATAAAATCATGAGTGATGTTATAAAATTTTTATCTATAAACCATTTTTAGCAATATCACTCATAATAATCATCAATTTATTAAAAATAAAGGAGAACAAATATTACTTATCCACAAGAGCATAAATAATTATGAAATGGAATTATATAATAAATTATGGTAAATAATGTGACAAAAGAATAATAGAAATGGATGAAATGGATGTTATGAAGTGATAATAATAATGACAAATTAGGAACCCAACATCTCCCCCAAACTGAACATGTTGCATGTCCTCATGCAACCCAATGCCTTTGTATTAACCAAGAAGGGGAAATAGTGGTTGAAAAATATGAATGAATAATGCTCATTGGTTTTTTTTCATGACTTTCTCCTAAAATTTTAATAAATTAGAACTTATGATATTTTACCTCAATTTTTACCTCCATAAAAGTGTGGAATGGCATGTATGGATTGATATTTGTTGAATCTAATGTATGTTGAGTTGACATTGAAAGCGATGTGGAAGGTGGAAGCCATGCAGCTGAAAGAAAGCAATCAGAAAGTGTAGCAAGATTTTCTTCCCCCAAACTCATTAGTTTCACAGTCACCAAGATTTCTATAACACCTCTCATGAGTATCGTCAATCAGTAATTCATCGGGATTCAAAATCAGAACTATGCCTATTTATCCCACCCAAAAATAATAGTAGTGTTGTTAAGCTAGGATTAAATAGAGATTGTTTCGGTAAAGCAACTATATTTGGTTAAAAATATGAAACTTGTAGAATAAAGAAATGATATATTAAATGATACAAAATGTCAAGTATCAAATATCCTAAAAGTTTCATCCCAACATGTAAAGTATATATTTATAACTCAATAATAGATATAAACCATAACCACCATTATCTAAGAACTGATTAAATATTACCCCATGAAACATGAGTTCTATCAGACCTTATATATGCAACAATGGATTTATTGGCAGTTAGTTTTGAGAAAAAAGGGTAACCAAGTAGATCATACTATTGAACTAACTTCTATACCATAGGCATGGCCATTGTTGCTGGTAGGCATCCATAGCCTTGACAGGGATGCCTTTTTAACCCATTGAGATGCCAATGTCCTATCTATTAGAAATAAGCACATAGTTACAAAAACATTTCAATTTACTTAGATGTCTACTGAAGATCATTGTTCTAGCTTGATAATGAGTTAACAACAATTCCATTCATGGGAGCTAACAATAGTGAACAAGTCAGCTCGTGATGAGACTTCTTGTCCTTCAGTTTTATGACCGAAGG
The DNA here is from genome assembly GCA_000404065.3 of Pinus taeda. Classification (NCBI taxonomy): domain Eukaryota; kingdom Viridiplantae; phylum Streptophyta; class Pinopsida; order Pinales; family Pinaceae; genus Pinus; species Pinus taeda. The sequence goes on from APFE030374839.1 coordinate 7,858, forward strand.
CCATTACTGTGGCTTGGTGACCAGTAGTGGTAATGTCACTATATTAGGACCTATGATCATGGTAGGTCTGCTTGTGATGAAACCTCCTATCCTCCAGTTGACTATTTATGTTTAAAATTCATCTATGGTTATTGTTAATCAACAAAATATTACTTAATATATGGGGTGGCAGGCCAACTCCTTAAGAGCTACGGATGGCGTAAAAAGTTTTGTAGTAACTAGTTTCAACTTGGGTAATTTTGCTTCTCAAAAACTAATAACCTTCAAATGATTGTTGATAGATATATTTTTCGTTTTTAAGATTGGGGTTAAGGAATAGTTCATTAGATAGTGATGGAAATATTTAAGTACAATTTTATGGTCATCATCATAAATTTTACAAGATCAGGGACTCAAAAAATTAGGAAATTTTAAAGTTGGCATGATGAAATCATCTTTGCATAATTATTCCTTAAATATAAGATTATGTTTATAGATAAACAAAGATAAATTGGCTACCCAATCATTACATCAAAGAGGACCTAGACACTTAACAATATTTCCCATTCACCAATGTTGTCATGCATGATTCAAGTTGCATGGATAAGTGGGGATTACAGATTGTTATAGATTAAGGTGGTAATAATCATGAGATGTACAAGTTGACGTGATATTTTAATAAAAAAGATGACATGAAATCATTACGATACATTTTCTATTAAATGCAACACCTCCCCCTCTACCCCAAACTGAGGTATGACCATCCTCAGTCATGGTTGGTCATGTCATAAGTGAAACGTGAATCAAATACACAGAGTTGATCGAGGATGTACCTGGAGACTTACCTTGGCAAAGTATCAACATGGATGGAGTAACAACATTGGGTTCTTATAAAAATTCTCACCATGGAGTAGTAGCACCGGATGAGTAACATCATTGGAGGAGTAACAACACCAAAGGAGTAACAACATCGGGTACTTCGAGAAAAAAAATCACCAAGGAGTAGCAGAATCAACGTAGTAACAACATCCAAGGAGTAACAACATCTCACACTTGAGTAGAAGTGGAGTAACAACACCCCAGGAGTAACAACATCCGACACTTAGAAAATTTTTGCAAGTAACAACAGTGGCGAAGTAACAACATCCAAGGAGAAACAACATCCGATGCTTAGAGAATTTTCAGGAGTAACAACATCGGCGAAGTAACAACATTCGACACTTAGAAATTTTTTGGGAGTAACAATAGCAGTGTTGTAACAACACCCAAGGAGTAACAACATCTAATACTTAGAAAAGTTTCGGGAGTAACAACAACGACGAAGTAATATCACCCCAGAAGTAACAACATCCAACACTTAGAAAATTTTCGGGAGTAACAACAACGGTGGAGTAACAACACCCTAGGAGTAACAACATCCGATACTTAGAAAATTTTTGGGAGTAACAACATCGAAGGATTTGAGGAAACCATGTACTGATAAGACTCAGGAACAAGTGAATAAATATGGAGAAACATCATGAAACTTGAGAACTTCCTTTTATTTTGATGAAGGAACAAAATTTGTGACTTTGAACACCTAAAGCATAAAAATATAAGAGGAATAAAAAAAGAAACAACAATTTTATTGAAAAACAATAAATAAAAAAATAACTTAAGTTGCAACAGCTATGTTTTTGACTACAACAATGTTGTTTCCTAAGGGAATATCATCCGTTTCCAGAAAAAATAATCTGTCAATGGGAAATGAATGGAAAAATGTTTTGGCGGAAATAACTTGGATCTTCAAATGGAAATAAATTCTACATTTTTCCTGTTATGAATCCAACAGGTAATGAAAAAGTCTTCATGTTGTGAGAAATAACAGGAATGATTTTGTAATAAACTCTTATGATCAATTTCCATGGCATCTTGAAAGAATCAAAATTATATGATATTATATTTCTTAATAGATTCTTGGATGAAAACCTATTATTTCATTATCATTTCCTTCAAGAATCACTCGCTAAAAAAAAATTGACCTCCTTTATTCTCGTCGGACTTGCAAAAAGCAAGCGTCTACCTGCAATAAAACATGTAATCATGGAAGAAGAGAGGTGATCGGGCTCTCTAAATCCAATAAATATGAAAAAAAATAACAATTAGTTACTCTATAAAACAAATCCATGGAAAACAAATAACAAAGTAGAGTTAATTTATTACTTGTGGGAGAGCGCTAACCAACCATACTAACTAGCAGTATTTTAATTATAACTTCTTCGATTTTCATCATATTTGAGTGATTCCAAAGCCAAATGAAAATGAATTCATACAGATATCTTCAATTTAAATAGGTTTTAAAAAATTTCATGATATGATATGTCAAATTCACTTAGAACAACCTGCATAAAAAAGTCATTTTCGATTTCCCAACTTAGACCAACAATTGATATTTTAAGCATAACATTTTCATTTCATGACAGGTTGAAATAATTCAAATTGGATATTAAATTATATTCATTGAAATATACCACTAGAAACATTTTTTGAAATCATGAAAAATTGATGGGTCAAATGTGCGAAGGGATAGTCGGAAAAACAATGTTTTAAAGGTGTTGATTTATGATAGATAGTCAGTATTTTGGCCATAACTTTCTCATATAATATCAAAATAAAGTGATTCAAATTTAATTGTAAACTAGATTAATAAGATGATATACCATAGAAAAATGTTTCAAAAATCTAGTCATTTAGGCCTCCAAAAATTGACTGTCCCAACTCTGTTCCTGAGCTGCCTACTAGACATACTGTAAATGTTTTGGTCATAATGTTTTCGTTTCAAATCCAAATTGATTGATTCAAATTGTATTATAAATTAGAAATAAATGGCTAATTAGGATAAAAATATGTTTTGAAAATATGCCCAATTGGTCCCTCAAAACATGACTGTACTGACTGCGTTCAGTGGTTTTATCAAGCCCACACGCCATAAGATATGATAATCAAGCAATTTTTTCGAAATGATGATGGGTGTTTGTAGAAATATGATTTACAATATACTACATCTACATACACAATTAAATTCAAATATTTACCACTGATATTGATATACTCATCAAGTTGTAGCAAACACAACTCTTTCTACATATGAAGAAATTTATTTATTTATGTACTTATCTATTTTATACACTAACCTACTCTACCTTGAAAAATAAAGTATACTTACGTATAAGAGTACTTCCAATGTAACCACTTTTGAAATAAGGCTTCAAGTGTGTACATACCTGAATTTTAGAAATGCATGGCAATAAATACTAGGGTATGAGAGACCAACTTCCTTGATAAGGATGATGCCAAGAATTGTTGAAGTAGGGAGTGATGTTGTAAACAAGCAATAGAGTGAAACCAGTCTTCAATATAGTATTGATTTCCCATAGTTGTCATATTGTGAAGTTCTTCGACTAGGTTCAAAATTATGTTCATGCTTTCTTCCTTGATTTCCACCCATGAGTATTGAGGGCCTTCCTTTGCCCCTTTTGCTTGGATCCTTTTTCATGCAACTAAAACATTTAAAAGTCACAAGGCACAGGACCTAGAGCAGGGTGAAAAAAATTATTCTTCCCTCCCCAGGATGAAAAGATGATTCAAAAAAAAGGAAACAATAAACCAGCGAAAAAAAGCTAAAGCTCAGGGCCTGAAGCAGGGTGAGAAAACTTTTTCCCTCCCTAGGATGAGAGAGTGGGTCTTTCAAAATCAAAACAAACAAAACTATAGGAAAATTCTAAGCTCAGGACCTAAATCATAGTGGAAAACCCTTTCTCTCCCTAGGATGTGAGATTGATTCCAGGATCAATGTTAGTTATGTTCTTGCACCTTGATAGCCTCCCTGGAAACGGCGCCAAAATGTTGTTGTCCGAGTGTGAATTCTATGATTCAACCCTTTACCACATTAATATGTCAATCCAGGGTCATCTATTATTGCAAGGGTATCATGCACTATATATGAAGGGGAAAATTCATAATCCAACACGTGATCAGCAATTCAATTAATTAATTAAACATGTAATCTGAAATAATAAATAAATTGTAGCAGCAAATGGAAATCACAATAATAACTAATCTATAACAATAATGGAAATGACATAAATAATTGATATGTAACAGCAGGCCGATTCACAACATTCACATCAAACCATTACAACGAAAAGAACAAATGCATCAATTAAAAAGAAACTAAGCACACATTACTTCAGTAGCACTTGATCAGGAGAGTGGGCCCAACTCCCTGATTAGGGCTATGGTAGAAAGAATTGAAGGCTAGATAATAATCATAAAATCAATATTTCATTAATAAAAATGAAAATACAGAAGTCTCATGTTACATTCTCAAAGAAAAACCTTCAATATCTGATCTGCTCCCCTCCCCTCGTTCTCCCTGATTTGTGTCTTTTAAATATGCAAACATCAAAGGCAAATTTACAATAAGATTGATCACAAAATATCAATAAGAAAGATGAGATCTGAGAGATATTTCCATCATGATTCAGCTGAAACAAATCAAATTTGGTCATTGCAATTGGGGCAATTTAGAAAATGGACACAACATAAAATTTGCGAATATATCCTTTGAAGAACATTGCTTTTCTCCCAATCCAAACCGAATTTCTGAAAACTTCTTCTCAAGAAACTAATTTGGTCTGTTTGCTAATACATTTTATTCCAGTGAAATTCTAAGTTGGAATATTTGATTATGCGTTGAAGATTATATTTGCAATCTGCAAGAGATCTTGGAGGCTAAAATCATGAGTGATGTTATAACAAATTTATCTATAAACCATTATTAGCAATATCACTCATAATAATCATTAATTTATTAAAAATAAAGAAGAGAAAATATTACTTATCCATAAGAGCGTAAATAATTATGAAATGGAATTATATAATAAATTATGGTAAATAATGTGATAAAATAATAGTAGAAATGGATGTTAAGAAATAATAATAATGACAAATTAGGAACCCAACAAAGAGTACCTTGCAAGAGGAGAAAAGGTCTCATCGTAATCAATCCCCTCCACTTCAGGAAATCCTCGGGCCATGAACCTGGCCTTATGTTTCTCCACACTACCATCTGCTGCTTGCTTTACCTTGTAAAGCTAATTGTAACTCACCACTGACTTGTCTAATGGTCTTGGGACCACATCCCAAACATTATTCCTGACAATGGAGTCATACTCCTCAACCATGGCATCAACCGAAACGAGTTGCTACACTACGTCCTCAAATGAATATGGCTTTGTCTCAACACATCCGCTCATAAGAACCAAGTATCTAATGTACCTCTTTGGTGACCTCCTTTGCGCATGTTGTGACATGGGTGCTCCCACATTCTCTCTCGCATCATGCAATAATCTGTTAACCTCTATAGTGTGCCTTTTCTCCTCTTTGGAAGACTCTACTTGAGTGGATGTCCCCACTCTCGGATCCTCTGCATATGGCTGCTCCACATCAATTTGAGGTTCCTCCTTAGGAGCTAAAATCTCCTCAACTACATGTAGTTGAATCTCCCTCTCAAGGGAACATCTCATGGCCTTCTCTTCATCGAATTTTACATCACTATGAACCACTGTCATCCTACTAGTCGGTAGGTACACTTGATAGTTGTGAGGTGTATCAGTGTACACCACAAATATCCCCAAATTTTTTGTCAGCTCAAGATTCTTCCGTGACTATTTGGTCACATGGAAATATATCGATGATCCAAAAACCCTAAAGTGACCCACATCTAGGCTCTTCCATGAGAAAGCCTCCTCTGGTGTACTCATCCCAAGAATTGTTGGGTTGTGTTATATTCTTTCCACAACTAGCCCACGTAGTTAACTGGGGGTTAGAGGGGGGGGAGGTCACAGAGGGTTTGAGGTGTACCCGTAACCCCACTTTATGGGGTTCGGGCAGTGCCCTGGATAATTTTGGTTTTGGACCCTATGTTAGGTTGAGAAGACCCACCTATGGTTTTGTGCATGATTTTCGCACATGTTTTTGGACACGATGGTTTTTAGTCCATGGTATTGGACGCGATGGTTTTTTAGTCCATGGTATTGGATGCTTCGGCATGTATAAATAAGTATTATAACATTGAAAGGAATATAATGAAAAATCAAGTTGGTAGTCCCAGTTTTGGGATCTAGGGGAAATCTCTATGTATATGTGTTTTATGTGTTATGCTCTTGTATTTTTTATTTTCTATGTTTTAGAATTCGTATGTAGGTAATTTTTGTACAGGGTTAAAACCTACATTTGGTATCGTAACAGTTTTGGCTTCAAGGAGATGCCTTTGTTGCTGAGGGGTTTCGCTCGGGCCTGTGGTAGACCCTGTTTAGTGGGAGATCTATGAGATCGATTCTGGTGGTGAAGGAAGATGGCGAGCAGTGGAAAGATAGAGATCAAGAAATTTAATGGTCAGAGTTTTAAGTTGTGGAAACTCAAGATGGAGGATTTGTTGATGGATAAAGATCAATGGATCATGGTAGATCCAGATACTAAACCAACAGGAGTGTCCGATGAAGAATGGAATAAGTTGGATCAGAAGACAAAGAGCAAAATATGATTGTGTGTCTTACATTCTGTATTGCTAAATGTATCAAGGGAAGCTATGATGGAGGCTTTATGGGATAAGTTAGGGACTTTGTACCAATCTAAGTCTCTAGTGAATAAACTATTCCCGCGGAAAAAACTATATAACTTGAGGATGAAAGATGGAGACTCGGTGACAGAGCATCAGAACGCATTTAATACTGTGGTAAGTTAGTTAACATTTGTTGATATTAAAATTTTAGATGAAGATAAGTGCATCAGTTTGTTGTGTTCTCTACCAGATTCGTGGTATAGTCTGGTTATTGCAATAGGTAGCAATGCAACTGCCTTGCAGTTTGATGAAATAGTCTCATCCTTGCTAACGGAGGAGATGAGACGAAAAAATATGGAGAGCCAGAATGGTGATGCCTTGTCTATACGATGATGGTCCCAGAACAGAAACAAAAATAAGTCATCAAGTGGGAGATCTAAATCTAGAGGGCGATCTAAATCTCTAGGAAAACCTATAAAGGTGGTGTGCTAGAAATGCGGAAATGAAGGGCACTAAAAAAGGGACCGTAAATCTAAAGTTCCTAATAAAGGAAAGGTATCTGATGGTGCTCCTTCTGTAGAGGTGAAAACCACCTCAGATGAAGGTGGAGATGTGTATTTGGCTTCTTCAAGTACACATGTAGATCATGAGGCATGGTTGATTGACTCAGGTGCATCCTTTCACTTCACTCCCCATAGAGTGGTTCTACGAGTATGAGAAATATGATGGTGGTGATGTCTTCTTAGGAGATGATAGGAAGGCTAAAATCATTGGTCGCGGAAAAGTAAAGTTGAAGTTGCAAGGTAGAAGGGTTAGAACCCTTCCGGGTGTTCTACATATTCCTGCATTGGCCAGAAATCTGATTTCTGTAAGCAAGTTGGATGATGCAGGTGTAAAGACAGTGTTCGAGAAGGATACTTGCAAGATGGTTCAAGGAGCACTGGTATTGCTGCGGGGAGTTCGGATTGGAACTCTGTACAAGCTGCAAGGTAGCACTGTTGTCGATGGGTGCAATAGTTCTATGGTTGCTGAAAATGGAGCAGAAAATCTAATGGTTTCTTGAGAGAAGACCATGTTGTGGCATCAAAGGCTTGGACATATTGGAGAGAAGGGCCTTCGAATACTTCATGGTAAAGGCATGGTAGAAGGTATGAGTAATAGCTCTCTGGATTTTGATTTCTGTGAAAATTGTGTAAACGGGAATCAGAATGTGGGTTGAATTTGGTAGTAAGAGGACGAAACAGATATTAGAGCTTGTGCACAGTGATGTGTTTTGACCTATGAAAGTTCCATCACTGGGTAAGTCTGTGTACTATGTATCATTTATAGATGACTTCTCAAAGGAATACATGGATATATTTCCTTAAGAAGAAATCTGAAGTCTTTGACAGGTTTAAAGAATTTAAGGCTCTGGTGGAAAATCAGACAGAGAAGAAGATAAAGGTGTTGAGGACAGATAATTGTGGAGAATTCTGCAGCAAGGAATTTGAAGAATTTTGTAAGTGTGGTATAGCACGGTAGAATACTACTCCATATACACCTCAGCAAAATGGAGTCACAGAAAGAATGAACAAGATGTTGATGGAAAGGGCAAGAAGCATGCTAAGTGGTGCCGGGTTAGGAAAGGAATTCTGGGTAGAGGCGGTGGATATTGCATTTTACTTGGTCAATAGGTCACCTTCATCAACGTTGGAGGATAAGACTCCACAAGAAGTATGGACTGGTAAGACACCCTCTCTTTCACATATGAGGGTATTTGGATGTGATGCATATGTACGTGTTCCAAAGGAGAAACGAACCAAGTTGGATAGTAAATCTGAAAAGTGCATCTTTATTGGGTATAAGGATGGTTTAAAGGGTTATAAGCTTTGGAACCTAGTAACAAGGAAGGTTGTGTACAGTCGAGATGTCGTGTTCAGAGAGGTGAAAGATGTTATTAAACATGAAGTCCAACCAAAGGAACCTGTGAAGATAGAGTTTGAACTAAAGGAGGAAGAATCAGACTCTGTAGCAGAGGAGGAATCAGAAGATGAAGAACCACAAACTCCGGCTGTAAGAAGATCAGCTCGAGAAAGAAAGCAGCCAGAAAGGTATAGTCCATCTGCTTTCTATTCAAACTTTGCTTTGTCTGTTACTGATGATGATCCCAGAACTGTGAAGGAAGCAGTGGATTCAGAGGATGGAAAACTCTGGAAAGAGGCCATGGTTGATGAAATGGCATCTTTGCACAAAAATGAGGCTTGGGATCTGGTGGAGTTGCCGGCTGGAAGGAAACCCCATGGCAGCAAATGGGTGTTCAAGAAAAGAAGACAAATGTAGAAGGAAAAGGTTGGAGACAGATACAAATTCGTTAGTAGAAAAGGTTAATTCCCAGGTGTCGGGAATTGCTTTGGTATTTTTTTTCTCTTGTTGCAAGGTAGCTTCTATTATATTACTTTTATCTGTTTGTTGTTGCTTTTGATTTTAGTAAATAATGATGTGAAAAGACAACATTCTCATGGGGATCGGGAAAAGAGGAGATCTACATAAGCAACTTGAACGGCTTGCGGTGAAAGGGTAAGAAAGAACTTGTAATGCAAGTAAAGAAGCTTTGATGGTCCTATAAACATTCACCAAGGATGTGGTATCATAAGATTTGATACATTTATACGTGGACTTGCTTCACTACAATGCAAAGCCAGACCACATGGTGTATTTTAAATTAATTGGTGACTGTGTTATTTAGCTGGTCTTGTATGTGGATGATATGTTGCTGGTTGGAAATGACAAAGAAATTATCCAGGATTGAAGACCCAATTGTCCTCCAAATTCGACATGAAAGATCTCGGTGCTGCAAACTATATTTTGGGCATGGAAATTAAAAGAGATCGGGCAAAGAGGAAGCTCTGGTTAAACCAGAGGAAGTATGTCGAGACAAAATTGCAGAGGTTTAATATGCAGGATAGTAAACCGGTGAAGGTTCCTATT
>APFE030374853.1:1670-24486 GCA_000404065.3 Pinus taeda
AGAATAAATGGGTTTACAAGTTGAAGGAAGAAGATGGAGGTAGAAAAAGGTACAAAGCTAGACTTGTGGTGAAGGGGTTTGCACAGAAGAAAGGTATTGATTTTGATGAAATATTTTCTCCTGTTGTAAAAATGACTTAAATTAGAACTATTCTAAGTCTACTAGTAGATGAAGATTTGCATCTTGAGTAGTTAGATGTAAATACAACCTTTCTCCATGGGGATTTCGAGGAAGAGATATATATGCAGCAACCACAAGGATATGAGGTAAAAGGGAAGGAGAAACTAGTGTGCAGGTTGAAGAAGAGCTTATATGGCATAAAATAGGCTCCAAGGCAGTGGTATCTAAAATTTGACAAGTTTATGTCTGAACAAGGTTATAATAGGTGTCACTCTAATCATTGTGTTTATCTCAAAAGGAAAAATGATGACAGCTATATTATATTGTTATTGTATGTAGATGACATGCTTGTTGTAGGTTCTAACATGTAGGAAATAAATGTGCTCAAAAGGAAATTGTCAATCTCATTCACAATGAAGGATTTGGGTGCTGCAAAACAAATCCTTGGTATGAGAATAACTAGATACAGGAAGAATCGCAAATTAACATTGTCTCAAAGTGAGTACATAGAAAAGGTGTTGAAAAGGTTTAATATACAGAATGCAAAACCAGTTGGTATACTTTTAGCTAGCCATTTAAAATAAGTAAGGAAGCGTGTCCCAAGACTCAGGAGGAAATGACTCATATGTCTAAATTTCCATATGCATCAACAGTTGGAAGCTTAATGTGTACAATGGTTTGCACAAGGCCTCATATTGCACATGCAGTGGGAGTTGTAAGCAGGTACATGAACAATCCAGGAAAATAACTTTAGATGGCGGTGAAGTGGATTATCAGGTATTTGAGAGGTACCACAAACCAAGCATTATGATTTGGTGGTTCAACATTACTCTACAGGGATATGTTGATGCAGATATGGTAGGTGATAGAGATAACAGGAGGAGCAAAACAGGCTATGTGTTTACTGTAGGTGGAACAACTGTTAGTTGGGTCTCAAAACTACAAAGTGTTGTTTCACTCTCAACAACAGAAGTAGAGTATGTTGTTGCTACAGAGGCTAATAAAGAAATGATTTGGTTACAAAGGTTTCTAGATGAATTGGGTAAGAAGTAGGAGTTGGGCAGGTTATATAGTGACAATCATATTGCCATACATCTTGCAAAGAACTCTGCATTTCATTCCAAGACTAAGAAAATATAGCTCAAGTACCATTTCATACGGTCAACATTGGAAGATGGACAGTTGAAGCTGGAAAAGATACACACTGGCCAGAATCCTGTAGATATGCTAACAAAAGTTGTAACTAGGGAGAAACTGGGAATCTTCTCAGTTTCAATTGGTCTTCAAGTATGATGAAGAAGATGAGAAACAACCAGGTCCAAAGTGGAGTTGTTGTCTAGCAAATGAAGCAGTGGTGGAGTTGCTATAATCAGTCTCCAAGTGGGAGATTGTTGGGTGTGGAGCCTGATTATCTTCTGTATTCAAAGGTTTCAGCCATATGTATACCCTAGGAAGATTGTACACCCCTCCACACGAGGGGTTGTGGGGGGGACTTGTCCCCCTTGTGGGGGTTCGGGGGCTAGCGGTCCCCCGACAGGGGATTGGGGGAAGCGCCCTCGAAGCTAAACATAGATGTAAAATTGCCTTGCAAAAGTCTAGTAATTTCTAGTCAATCTGGGCCGTTCAGTAGGCGGATGATATGATGGTAGAAATTATGTTTAATTTAGGTTTTTTTGCCCTAGAAGGAAACCCCTCACTATATATGAGGGAATTGTATTGCGTCTACATAGATCTGTATTCTGAGTGAGGAAGAGAGAGGAGATTGAGAGTGAAGAGGGAGTTACAATGGATCTGTTGTAGGTTGTATTTCTTCAGTTTGCTGGATAATATAATAAAATAAGGACTGGCTGTTTCTCCGTGGACGTAGCCCAAACTGGGTGAACCACGTATATTTGTCTCTCTTGTTTTATGTGTTTTCTGTGTTTATATTTCTGCAATATTTTATGTGTTCCATTGCTTTGTAATATATATTTTCTAACATTTTACCTAGATCATCCTGAGTAGTCATTTTGATCTTTTTGACTCCTTAAATATAAAAGATCACTCAAGCACTTGTCCTTTCAAGCTCATTTCAAACCAAAAGTGATAGAGTCACCTTTGCTTTTTTCTCGACTCTTAAAACGTAAAAGAGCACCAATTTGTTTTTGCATCTTAAAAACTTGTTGCCCATGATATTATAACATTCTTGTTAGTCTTTTTAGACAACTTCGTGAGTATACCTTTAAATACATTTTAAAATACCTTGAAATCAATATCTCTTTTCGTTATTTGAGACAAAGTCATCGTGGCTAAATCAGCTGGTTTGCCTAGTTCCTCTTCTTCTCCTTCATTTGAAATATTGTTTGAGGAGCCTTTTCCTAAATTTCCATAGTCGCTTGAGGACCAAGGTGTTGAGCTAGGAATTGTTCTGAGTATTCAACCTTTGTCATGTCTTCCTCCCCCTTCAGACAATGGGTCACTTTCTGATATTGGCTCAAAATCTCTGGATAACCCTATCCAGACTCCCAAGAGTCTGTCGACTTCTAAAGGTCAGCTTGGAATGGTTGTTTATCCTCTGAATCCTTTGTTTGATCTTGTTTTGATATCACTGCAATGTCTGTACAGCTCGTATGATCAACCCGGTATTCCTTTTGAATTATCCCCTCAAACATCTTCGGTAGTCCGTTGTCGTCTATTTTCACCCATGGAATCAGAAGGTGAAATCCTAGTCTCCTCTCTAGGTCACTCGGAGGTTTCCACTCCACACATAATCAAGGAGAAGGAATATCCCTTCCCTCTTAAAGGTTTCCCTTACATGGGAAGCATTTTGACTAGTGTTCATCATCAATTCCCACGTAATTATGTGACTTTTGCTCAGTTGGTTTTAGGCATGCCTACTACCTCATCATTATATCATAACCCTATTTGGGCATCCAATGCTATGCCTACCATAGGTCCATTCATTCAAAATCCGACCTCCCAACAGATGGTGATTTCTGTAGTTACTTCGATCCTGGTACAACCCACCATTCCAAATTCTCTTGTTTCATCAGTTCAAGTAACCTGCCCAGTTCAACCGATGATCTCGAGTCATGTCATTATCAGTTCTTCAATCCCTCTAGTAAATGGGTAGGCTATACTGTCGCTTGGGGGGCAGAGTCTGAATGTTTCTATGATGTTTGGCACAACCAATGTGAGTGGCTCACAACCTCACATGGTTGGGATGAACCAACCATCTTTAGGTGGCATTTCAAATCCTATTCGTCCAACTGGATCAAGTAATGTCTAGTACCAATGATCCAGTGTTGGTTCATCTGGGTCAAGTCACGTCCAGTACTAATAACCCATTGTTGTTCTGTCTGGGTCAAGTCACGTCTAGTACCACCAACCTCCTTATGTTCCATATGGTTCACAAGCGATGGCTAATCTTCCATACATCCCTCAACCTAGACCTTATGTCTAGCCTGGTCTATCCACCGTACTCGATGGGTATGGAAAGATACAGTTAGGGAACTTTCAAGTTGTCATTGTAGGAACTATTAAAGTACCTTTGCACCAGCAAGGAAAACTCTTGCAGTAGTAAGGGAAACCTTCATTGCAGCAAGGGCTATCCATGTAACAACAAGGCCAACCTTCATTGCAGCAAGGGCCATCCATGCAGTAGGAAGGCTAGATGATGCCGCAGTTGGGATAACTACAACAATCGTAGGGGAAACCCTCACAATAGTTGTAGCAAACCATGCAACCGCAAATGCATTATGCGCTGCAATCCTCCTAGCCCATGCCTTCGCAAGGTCAACCTCTACAGCCGCAGGGACAACCTTTACATCCGCAGGGTCAACCCTTGCAGCAACAAGGTCAACCCAGGCAACAAAAACCCTTATACTTATATCAACAGGGTCAACCCTTGCAAGGGCAAGGTCAAGGTCAAGTTTTGTAGCAACAGGCGCAGAATCCTTATGTCCAAGGGAAACAAGTTCAAACTCCTTTTGTCCAAGGAAAACAAGTCCAAAATCCTTATGTCCAAGGATAGTAAGTGCAAAATCCTTACGTCCAAGGGCAGCATGTCCAATACCCTTTCGTCCAGGGGAAGCAGGTCCAAAGCCCTTATGCTCAGGGACATCAGGTGCAAAACCCATATGTGCAAGATCAACAGGCTCAACAACCTTTTAACCCATATGTTGCTTATTAACAACCTCTAGCTAGACAATTCCAAGGTTTTCAAGGTTAGAATCCTCCCTACGGGAAAGGTAACCTACTATGGGGGAAAAATCAAATGCCTTATGGATAAAATCCTCCACTTTGGGGACAAAATCCTTACTAGTAGGGATGGTCCCTGCTAGTTGGGCCCCCTTATCGACCTCAAATCCCTTTCAATACCCAATTGCAATTCTTGGCTATGCAGGAATTTTCGAATGTGTCTAGACTCATGAATGAACTTATTCTTCATTCTCCCTACTAGCCTCCAGTTCTGTCCAAGATTCTGAACGATTTTCCAAAGCTTGAAGGAAAAGTGAAAGAGGATCCTCAAGCCCATGTGATGACATATCACCTATGGTGCTCCTCGAATTCCTACATTGATGAATTCATTTGTCTTCGTCTTTTCCAACGAACTCTTACAGGGTTGTAGCCAAATGGTATATCGAGCTACCTCGGAATACCTATCATGAATTTAACACTCTTGCCATGGCCTTTCTCACACATTTCCAACTTTCAATTCACTATGAAATTAGCACCCATCTGTTAACATCGCTCAAATAAGACGCTGCGACTCACATCTCCGATCACATCCATGAATGGAGACGTAGGCACCATCTGATTAAGTTTTAAATTGCTGATCAGTTGTTGACCGAGTGGTTCACCAAATCATTTGTCAACAAGATTGTTGAGAACATTGTTATGGGTGGATGTGTCACTGAAGAACAAGCCATCGTGCATGCCAAATATCTAGACCTGGTCTATTCACAGTATGGCACGTTATATGATGTGTTACCCGATGCGTCCAGACCATGATCTGATCTGATGACATCTAAGTCTTCGTCTACCTTTCCTGTTGATGGAGTAATTGGTTCAGTGACTTAGACCCCTGCAAAGTCTTCTTCCAAATAGAAGTCGGTCTCCAACACTGCTCCCAATGGTTCCTCCCGAAATTAATCCGGCCCTGGTAAAACCTCAAAGGTTCACACTGTCCAATCTACTGCAGCGGATAAAACCTCTAAAGGTAAGAAGAAAGTTAAAGGCAAGGGTAAAGCTGATGCCCCAAAATAGGGTCCTCCTATGTCATCTGCTGATGATGCTTCCCAATGGAAACCCAAGTATCCGTGCCTCATCTATGAGGAGGATCACTCTACTAAGGATTGTCCCAAATAGTCTAAAGTTAGTCGTTTTCTCAAAGGGACCCCTGCTGTCCCGAAAGAGCTCTTTCCATCCCAGTAGACCCAAATGGTAGACCAACCTCAATCATCTGCTTCCTTAGTTCACAAGTGTTCATGATGAGTACCCCGATCAACGTGGCTACCAGGTAAAAATATTATCAAACTCCTACCCCGTCAGTAGGGAAGGAGAAAGAAGGCACCCCTTCTTCTTCTGCCCCATCCAGTTCCGATCCTCTCCATATAGAGCGACCTAATCGTGATTATGCCATTAGACCACCTTCTCGAGGTGTGATTCGGAAGTCCTCGTACAATCCCAGCACTTGGGTCGCTCAAAATTACAACATTTTTGAAGATTTGGCTTAAGCACCATCAACTATGTCTACTCTTGAGGGCCTTCAAAGCTATCCTTCTCAGCGGAAATCATTACTGTTAGCTATTGGGGGTATTGATCCAGCTGACTCTAATCTCATCTATTTTGACTTGGAAAACCATGTTCCACGTTTACCTCATCAAATTTCCTTTCTCATTCAGGTAATCATAAATGAGAAAACCATTCTTAGGACCGTCATCGATGAAGGTGCTTCTACCTACATCATGTTTGTCACTTGTTGGTAGGAAATTGGCTCTCCTAATCTGAACTAGTCCCCTAACACTCTAGAAGCTTTTGATGGGCGTGATTTGTGACCATTCGGTGTCCTTCCCAACCTTAACATTACTTGGGAGAGAAAGATGGTACACATCAAAGTAGATATTGTTGACGCTAATATTAACTACAATCTTCTACTCAGACGAAGTTAGACCCATGCCATGCATTTTGTAGCCTCCTCCCTTTTTTGTATGATTCATTTTCCCCATCAAGGGAAGATAGTCACAGTCAACCAACTGTCCTTCTTTGCCTCTTCCTCTTTGGATGGAAATGTTTAGTATGTCAAGCACACCAATGCTCCTTATGAGAGTGTGGGGGCAGGACTCTTTAAAGATCCTACCTTGATGGGAATATTTCCGCTCCCACCTCCTCATGTTGCCTCTATCAACATGATTTTGGTCAATTATGATATGTTGTTCATTCATTTTCCAGATCTTGTTGATACATGGGGTGAGGTTATGCTGTTAAGTCCCGCCGAAATTGATTACGTGGAAATTGTTTCAACTTCACCTTCTGTATCCTCTGATCATCCTATTTCAAGAACATCTCTCAATGCGTATTATCAATCCCTGTGGCTTGGTTCTTTGGAATCTCCTGACCCCTTATCCAACACTTTTCTTTCTGACAAGAGTGTCATGGAAGTAATGTCTTTGGAGGAAGTACCTTGGAACAACACTCATCATCATTCCTAGTTCTTTCCTGGCTCGACAGTCATGTCTACTTGTCTCAAGGAGTTATCCTCTCAGTTCCCGTCCCTACCACTTCAGACGTCGATCATGACTCATGAAGTTTGGTTGGAAGGGAACATGGGTAACATTACCCAAATGATGCCAATTAATATTTCTATCAAAACTGGTGTCATTGAAAATCTCCATATCGAGGAAACTTGTTCTCCAGTAGAGATCAAGATCTATACTTGTCTGTCCCAAGAGTTCAAGGATGTTTTTACATGGTCATATGAGGAAATGCTTGACATTGACCCAAGTCTAGTTGTGCACGATATTTTTACATATCCTCATGCGTAGCCCATTTGCCAACGGCTTCGTCCAGTGCACCTTAGAAAAGCAACCACCATTAAGGGTGAAGTTGAAAAACTTTTGAAAGCTAGATTTATTTATCTGATCCCTCTTACGGAGTGGGTGTCAAATATTGTACCGGAGACAAAGAAACAAGGCACTATTTGCGTTTGCATCGATTACTGTGATCTCAAGGCACTATTATGGATGGTTTTCCTGGTTACAACTAGATGAACATTGTTCTGACTGATCAAGATAAGACAACCTTTATCTGTCCATGGGGGACCTTTGCGTATAAAAATCTCCCTTTTTGTCGTAAGAATGTTGGGGCCACATTTCAAAGAGTGATGTCTTATGCATTCCATGACATTAAAAAAATCATTCAACCTTACTTGGATGATCTCCCTGCTCATTCTTGTAAACACCATGATCACCTTGATCATCTCCAGCAAAATTTTCTTCGTTGTAGACACTACAACATCCAGATGAATCCGCATAAATGTGTCTTCTCCGTTGAATCTAGACGAATCCTTGGCTTTATTGTTTTGAAGGAAGGAATTTGCCTTGATCCTTTTAAATTCGAGGGCATAGTTAATTCACCCCCTCCATGTTCATTTCATCAACTGCAGAGTCTACAGGGAAAAGCAAATTTCCTCTGTCATTTCATACCAAACTATGTTGAGCTAGCTTCAAGGTTCACCCGATTGCTCAAGCAAGGGACCTCATTTGTTTGGGATGAGGTTGCTCAAAAGTCTTTTGATGACCTAAAGACTGTCCTCATTAATGCTCCTTTGTTGCATCCCTGGAACTATCATCGTGATTACTTCCTTTATCTAGCTACAACCTCTAGTATCATCGCTATGGTGCTAGTACAGGACGATGACAAATGCAATGAACATGTTATTTACTACCTTAGTCGCAATCTCCTCGACACTGAAATGCGTTATGCTCATGTTGAGATGTTGGCTTTAGCTGTCGTACAGGCTGTTCAACGCTTTTGACATTACATTTTACTCCGCACTACCACTGTGATTCCAAAATGCAACCCCCTGACCTACATCCTAACTTGTCAGTTGGTGGGGGGAAAGTATTCGAAGTGGATTGTTATCCTCCAAGAATTTGATTTTGTGTTTACTATTGCCAAATATAGGAAATCATTGGTCTTCGCTAAATTGATATGCTCCCTTCCCCCCGCTTCTTTCCCTATTGGTGCCAATGAGCAACTCCTGGATGAGACTCTTTTCTTAATTAGCACTCTCGACCCCTAGCATGGTGATATCATCGTATATCTCCAGACATCCACCTTCCGGTCTATGTTGACCAAGGATGATCACCAATGCATTCGGCATCAATATCAACCTTAATGTATCAATGGAGATACTTTATACCGCATCAGTGTTGATTCAATTCTTCGCCGCTGTCTCACTCTCAAGGATGTTGAGAGAGTCTTGAATGACTACCATTCTGGTCCATGTGGCGGTCACCTGTTTGGATATGCTACTGCTCAAAAAATCCTTTGTGCTGGTTATTTTTGGCCATCTATCTTCAAGGATTGCATCCTTTCCATACGCAAGTGCCATGAGTGCCAAATTTATCAGCGTAAGGTGCACACTCCACCCACTCACCTCACCCCGTTATTACCATTGGTCCTTTTTCCAAATGGGGCATCGACTATATGACCTATAACCCTCGTTCGGCTGGGGCGCACGGGTATATTATTGTTGTTGTGGACTATTTCACCGAGAGGGCTGAAGCGTTGCCTACATACTTTGCCGATGGTAAAACGATGGCTCAATTTCCATTCAATCACGTTATTCCAGGTTTGGAGTGCCTCAGGCCATTGTCACCAACCATGGCTTCCATTTTTGAGATTACATGATGGCTAAGCTGACTTCTACATTGGGCTTGCGCCACGATGGCTCAACCCCGTACTACCCTTAGGCCAATGGCCAAGTTGAAGCTATGAACAAAGTTTTGGTTACGATGCTTCAATGCACCATTGGGATGCACAATTCAAATTGGAACCTCATTCTCTTTTCAACTATGTGGGCTTACCGAACCTCAACCAAGAAAGCAACTCGATTCACACCATTCTAGCTAGTCTATGGACTAGAAGCAACTTTACCGATTGAGTGCAAAATTCCATCCCTCAAGCTGGCTGTCAAACTTCTCCCGAGACCTCACCTCAGGAAGAGCATCTCTTGTACCTAGAACGACTTGATGAGACTCACCATATTGCTGCTTTGGTCATCGAAGAATAGAAAAAGAGGGTCAAGTCCCATTTTGATCAGTCTGTCTCCCCTCAAGCTTTTTCCGAGGGCGATTTAGTTCTTCTGTATGATTAGGCTAATGATAATCTTGGGGCAGGCAAGTTCGAACCCATGTGGCATGGGCCCTACATTCTTAAATGTATGTTATAGAAAGGGGCCTATGAGCTTATTGACTATGAGGGAAATACCTTAGACAAGCCCCGAAATGGTCTTTATCTCAAAAAGTATTATTCGTAGGTCATCTTGCATGGTTACCTTTGTACAATAGCGTGTTATTAATTTTTTTTACAATGTGGTTTGGTGTGTTGTTTTTCAAGCATATTTCCTGCTTATTACATTGTTGCTTGCTTTGCAGATGTTGGTATATCACATCAGTTTCACTGATGGTGCTTGCCATAGTACCTAGAATCTTTCATCCGTGGCATGGGCAATTTATGACCCCCATGGTGAGTTGATTGATCTTCAAGGTATATGTCTAGGTCGAACAACTAATAACATCGCTGAGTATAGCATAGTTATCGAATTGTTGTCAGAAGCTATCGCTCTTGACATCCAGGAATTGGTTGTCAACCTCAATTTAACTTCTTGTTGTTCAACTTAACGGGAAATATTCTGTCAGAAACCCTCAGATATTGAGAATTTATCTACATATTCACTTACTAGAAAGAAATTTTTATTACATTACATATCATCATATTTCTAGACACGTGAATACATTAACAGATGCATTAGCTAATTATGTGTTGGATAGACATTTGCGAAACATGTAATAAACTCAAAAAACAAAAACATTTGTGCCATAGTAAGCAAGGAAGTACATCATATATATATGTGTGTGTGTGTGTGTGTGTGCCGGTAGTGTTTGTCATACATCAAAACCTCAAAAAATAATGTGTGTTCAAGATACATCCGAGGATCGCAAGCCTAAAAAATGTGGAGTGCTAGACCTATGAACTAAACAACTTGATGCTCATGATAGCATGTAACTTCTCGGACTACGCGAGTCAGTAGTCGGCAAATCCGATCTGACACCCCCACCATATGCCTCTGGTACTGGCATGGGACATCACCCATCCGGGCATACTCTGGGATCCAATGGGTCAAACCCTCGAGATTTCGTGCAATCTCCTCCTCGTTGTTGCTTCCCTCCTGATAAGGAGCGACCTCGAACTGCCAAGCAACACACCTGGTGATCGGGGACATTCTGACTGGTCGTTCTGGTGCAACATTTGCACTTATAAAATCAAAATGTCATGAACACATATATCTCAAAAACAATAAAAAAAACATCGAAAATTAAAAGATGTTTTTTTTTTACCTCCATCATCATAATCCTCCTGCTTTGGGAGTGACATGTTCGGATCTCCGCAGAAGTCAGTACCATTGTAAGTCCAATCCTCCACTATGATCAACTATCATCATAGCCGCAAGAAACAGGAGGGATTATAGGACATATGTTGTCCCCCAGTAATCTTGGGCATCAACTCACTCCAACGGACCATTCGTAGATCTCTTGGCATCGGTGGTTCCACCTCAGCTAACTGGTAGTGGAACAACGAAACCTGCTCTAGGAAGAAGGTCACTAGCACAAACCCATAGCAAAACTGCTTCAGGTTTCCCGCCTTAGCTTTTGATAGCTGGCACTTCATGTTGACTTTCACAACTTTCGCCCAATTGAAGATAGTGGGTGTTGTGAATTCGGTAGCATATTGAAACTTTGACTTGTTGGTCTCATGTGACACTTGGGACCCATCCACTCTGTTGATGGTCAACAGTAACACTCTCAACACAAGATCTAAAATAGTCATAATCTCAATTATGCCACTTTTTGATTTGAGTGCTTCTGGGAAATGTTCTGCAAGTAGCATAGTTACACTTGCCCAAATCGGCCTTGACCCATATAGATTGATTGACTCCCCTCTCCAAGATAGTCCTATGATGAAATAAATGTCTGAAGTTTCCAACTCTAGCTCTTGGTCACCAATGATGAAAATTTCCCGATTCACGTCCTATCGACTGATTAGATATCACAACAATTCAGGTTGATCCCGTAGACCTAGTGTAAGGAAGAATTTGAGGAGCCCACAGTTCCTCAAAGCATCCAAGCAATTTGGGTCAGCCATTGCTTGAGTGTCAATATTCTCATGCTCGCGTTCCTTCCAATCCACCATTTTTCACGATTTTTTCCCTGCAAAAGCCATATAATCAAGTCAATAATCATCTTTGGCTAGAGAAATTTAGATTCAAACGGTCAAATTGAGAAAAAACATGAAATATTTTTGTTCATGACATCGATGCGACTATTTTAAAAATAGTAGTGCTAACAATGTGGTTGACAGTTTTAGCAACCCTCGATCGATGCGATTCCATGCCCAGCAATCATGCCGACCAAGGGCGATTTTTTTTTGGCCAAAAACTCCTCATGAAATCCAAAAAATGGATAAAAACAAGTGAAATAAGTATGAAAATGGAGCTTAAGGTCTTGTTTCTTACCTACAACTAAAGCTTGGTGATGACCTCCTAGATCTCCTGCAATCTGCTCCAGAAAAATTAGGGCACAAGTGGGTAAAAAGCTCTTCACACAAAGGTAAAATGGTAAATGGTAAAAAATAATTACTTTTGCCTTATTTGATTCATTGTTTCATGAAATATTATGGTTTTTGAGTATTTTTGACCTATTTTGCCTCAGAACTGGATAATGCATTTACCTTTTTGTGCAACAACAGGTGACAGATTGTCGATAATGGCACTGGAGTCACGTTTCAACTCTTTTCTCGACTCCTAAAACTCAAATGAAAAGATCACTGATTATTTTTCTCTTTTTGGCTCGTAAAAGAGAATAAAACGGGGGGTCTGCTTTCAAGCTCTTTTCTAAGTCTTTAAACATGAAAAGATTGTTGAGCTATTATCATTTTGAACTGGTTAAAGGTTGCGAAATTTTGTTCACCCAATACACGTTTACCCCTTTTTCGAGCTAGGATGAACTATTTACGAAAAAGGTATTCCTTGACTGAAATGGTCAAGCGGTTCTCTCAAGTATCATTTTCTAACTTTTCAGGATCGAGAGGCACAAATGTACGAAAAGTGACCATGTGGAGTTTTCTTTTCCATGTCTTTTTCAAACTCTCTAAACATGAAAAAGATACCAATTTACACCTTTGTCGGACTCATTAAAACATCAAACGACATTGGATTCATCGCCATGGTGAACATGAGATTCTCCTTCCTAGGGCTCATAAAACTTACTAGGTCGGATTCGTCCGAAGGATGAACTTACAGTGCAAGCAAATGCTATCCCCTTCAAGCTTGCAATAAAAAATAATTGGGGTACCTACTAGAAATGGTGGGGGAAAAATGGAAATTCTATTAGTCGTGTCGGCAACTCACTCTTGAACATGACACTTTCTACTTCATGTCGGGTTGGGATATTCTCCCTTTAATTTGACCTTCCTGGGTTGGGCCACTCATTTTTTCCTTCCATTTGATCTCTACCACGTCCTTATGACCATCGATCCTATGGATCCAAAAGCTGCCAAACTCCAGAATCATTTAGTTGATATGTTCAAGAGTTAGTCCCTCTGTAGTTACACTTACTCCTGATTCTTTGTATCATCTGAAATCATTTGCATCTGTTTGTCTTGTGTCGATGATGTAGGATACATCATAGCCCTCCTTTGACATGGTTGCTTCCTATCGAATTCAACTCATTATCCAAGAATTTGACCGAGAGAATCCCTTCCAGTACCTTAGAGCTTGCATGCCTAATGGCAAGTTCTTTGCACTCGACGATAAGCTCACATCATTGGGTTTTGATCGGGTGATTTCGCTGGTGTTCGACATTAGTTCCTTTATTCACATTCTGTGGACTGTGCTGTCGATACCTTGAGGTCCATTGTCATTATTGGTGGTTTCTCTCATGCTTGTTAATGGTTCACGTCATTGACTGGTAATCAAGTGACTTCCTAGCATGTTCGACTTCAACACATTCATTCACATGTTAGGATTTGTATTTTGATTGGGTCATTTGGAGCGCAATATCCTGGGCTAAGATTACACAAGGCCATGTTGCGAGGCGATGTGATATGATCATGTTAATATACATGTCTCTTTCAAATGGATGGCTATGACCATACCATGAGTCTTTATATGTGATCCTTCTCTTTATTGGATGGTTGCGACCATACCTTGGTTTCATTATGATCTTTTCTATTGGATGGTTGTGCCCATGCCTTGGATCCATTTACATGATCATTCTCTAGGTGGTTGCATCCATACCATGACTCATGTATCATTATTCAGAGTTTTTGGTGATGTATATGTATCTATGCTTGCTTGCAGGTCTTCTGATGACGGACTCTAGTTCCCCACTTCCATTTGTAAAGAATTTCACCCCTCACTCTAGTTCGACCTTCATGCTTTAGGGGGCATTTGTTACACAACATTTTTTCACTATCCCTGTACTCCCCATCTACAATCCTAAAAGACCTCTACAATGTTAACGACATGATTTCCCATCATGAAGAAACTCCCAGTATGTCCCTCTTCATGAGCAGAATAATTCCCCTTTGCATCATTTCCCAAGAATCTTCCTTTTATCCCAGCTTACAAGACCGAATCTACTGATCATTTTCCTCCTTATGTCGATTTACAGAGATTAAAAATAGCCCTCGTATCGTACGGGGTGACTAAGCCCTTTTCCAGTCGCGTTGATCCTCTTTTGGAAGGTTTTTTAAATAAGGAGCCGAATCTTCCATGTCTAGAAGCTTCGTAACGGAAGTCTGGTAGATGGTTAGGCTGGATAGAGCTGAGGAAGTCAGTTTGGGCTCCTTTCCCCTATTAGGATGGAACAACCTAAAGAGATAATACCTTCTCCCATGATGAGAGGAACCATCTCCCATCCATCCAAGCTATATAAACCTCTCTTTTTCCCGAGCAAAAGCTAGTTGGAGTTTTGGAGCAAATTTGAATAATCAACAAGTCATCGATGCTTGTAGCTTTCTAGTGTATGCTCGAGGGATAATAGTGTGATTTTGGTTTGGTTTGAGACTAGAGGGAAAGATTCCTTAAAAATTCCATTGTTGGGGCTATCTATGAAGTGCTAGCAGAAGTGTGGGAACCCGGATACGTCAGAGGAGACCAGCAACATCAAGGCAATGGTTGTAATCTCTTTATGATTTATATAAATGTAAGTATTGATTGATTTGCTACATGAAGTGTCATTCTACACCTTTATGTCTTAATGTTCCTTGATCTACTAAGCAGGCTGAATACAATATTGTATGTTATCACCTTTGTTGTCATTGTTGTTGTTTGCTTGTTTCAGGTATTCGAAGGAAGGAAACAGAAGATAGTTGGAGTGAGGAAGGAAGATCATCACCAAGTGGAATAGCATTCTAAGAGGTAGGCCCTCTTAATTGGTTCTAGCTTAAGGAGATTTTCCATAGATTGTTTGTCTGTGGCTAGACCTGTTCTCTCGGGCTAGAGGAATTGTTTGTGTCTGCACTAAGAATTTACCTGCACCACAACTGGTTCTTTGTTTCTTATTGATCTCTTGATCTCCCCTCTAATTTGTTCTCTGCATTAGAACCTCTATATTATACAAATATCCCAAGATTATTTCTCAATGCCAACATGAGGAGATTTACATTACTATTTATATCCACAACTTGTGCTTCCAATTGTGAAGACCTATCCTATGCAGGATCAGGAGGGTTATTCACAGATTCATCAACCATGACTAGGGTTTTATGATTTTTGGCATAGTCGATCTAGATCCCCTACAAATATCCAAAGTATGCTTAAAGGATCATGCTCTGATACCAATATGATCCATAAAATGCCATGGATATTCCACTGGACAATTCATCACAACATATCTGATAAAACTATATTTAAAAATATGAAATCTACATTATTAGGGTTTTATTTTTCTTTATATTTTTTAATATGTAGATTACGATTAATTTGGTATGCATGCAAATCAAATTATGTATAAAATAGAGAAAAATTAAATAAAAACTCACAAACCACAATTGACACAAGATATGACCTTGGAAATCCTTTTGGGAGAAATCTAGTTGGAAGGTCAGGTCACTTTGCTATTTTTCTCTAAATAGAAAATGGTTGCGAGTACAAAGAAGTATGGTATGTGTTCTATGGGCTATTACAGTGCACAAATCATCTTTTTGTGCTCTATCTTGTATCCTCCTTGGCTATTTCTTCTCATCTATGGAACAAGTGCTATTGAAAAGAATGGAACCCCTTTTCTTCCTAGTGGCATAGTTATAACACAACTCGATAGCTTATTAGTGGTTAGGTTTGACTACCTCAACTACTAATCAGAGTTACAATATGGACTCTTCTAGAGTATTATTCATGATAATCATGTGGCTATCCAATTTTCCATGAATAATTGAGCCTAATGTTGCATCCTCCCAGATTATGGTGGTGAAAATAAGAAGGTCAACTTCTAAGTGGCATAACTTTTGCATAATGACTCCAATTGAGATGATTCTTGCATAATTGGAAAGGTTCCTTTATGTAGAATATGAAAAAAAGGTGTTACATTAAAGTGTAAACGTTTTACCCCAAAAACGTTCTTTGATTCCTAAAACTTCTCTCGAAAGGTTTTA
Source organism: Pinus taeda (assembly GCA_000404065.3). Classification (NCBI taxonomy): domain Eukaryota; kingdom Viridiplantae; phylum Streptophyta; class Pinopsida; order Pinales; family Pinaceae; genus Pinus; species Pinus taeda. The sequence goes on from APFE030374853.1 coordinate 17,709, forward strand.
GACCCTAATTTACCAAACTGGGCCTTGTAGGTAAAAATGGTCATGTGATTTGATTCCTCCATTTTTTCCACTCTAAAAGCATCAATATAGATGAAAAAAAATATAAAGATCTAATCTGTATCACACTATTATGGTTTTTTTCTCTTTAGATTTTTGGATCTGTAGATTACAGTTAATTATGTATTCATGCAAATTAAAATTATGCATAAAATAGAGAACAACAAAATAAAATCTTGCAAACCATGATTTGACACAAGATATGAATTGGGAAACCCTTTTGAGAGAAAACCTATGTAGAAGGTGAGGTCGCTCTGCTCTCTTTCTCTAAGTAGAAAATGGTTGTGATTACAAAGAAGTATGGTCGATGGTTTGATGGCTACTACAACGTACAAATCCCCTCTATGTGCTCTACATTGTATCCTTCTCGACTATTTTTTCTCATCTATGGAAAAAATGCACTCAAAAATAATGGAACCCCATTTTCCTCCTAGTGGCCCGGTTATAACATAGCCTAATAGCCCACTAGTTGTTAGGTTTGACTACCTTAACTCTTAACTAGAATTACAATATGGAATCTTATAGAGTCTTATTCATCATAATCATGTGGCTATTGCCTTTTCCAAGAATAAAGGGGGCTAGTGTGGCATCTTCTTGAATTATGGTGGTGAAAACAAGAAGGTTAACTTCTAAGTGGTAGAAATTTTGCATACAGAATTCAATTGAGATGATTCTTGCGTTGTTCGAAATGTATTTGTGTGTATAATATGGAAAAAAAGGGTATGATTCTAAAGAGAAATATTTTTACCCAAAAAAAAACGTCATTTGATGCCTTAAAATGCTCCTAGAAGATTTCAGACCTTGATTTGCCAAAATGGTCCCACTGGTAAAAATGGTCATGTGAGTTTATTCCTCCACTTTTTCCACTCTAAAAGCATCGACATGGATGACAAAAAATATAATGATCCAATATGGATCATTACGCTACACTAGTAGATGAAGAATTTGTTTTGTTTGGTATTAAAAGATAAACAATTGGAGAGGTACAACGTGTTTGCTTCATTGGAAGATATTAAAAGGACGTGGATGAACCAACACTTTTCCATGGATAGGATCGATGCAAGGCTGGCCATGTAGAATGGCATCTTCAATGTGACTATGATATTGTTGTACCTCTCAGTTCGAGTGCAAGGGACACAACTCTCATTTCTTCTTCTCACTCTTAATGGCTAGTAAGTCTACTAGTATATATGGATTCTACCCATGTTTTGTAATGTTTATCTAGAATGTATTTTTTTGTTTTATGGGTTTCTTTCAAAAGAAAGTTGGTGGATTCTCCTGATCTCGTTAGAGGCAGTGTGAATTCCCATATATGACTAGATGTAACAAAATTGTACCCTAGATTTTAAGACATTCTAATGCAATAAAGATTTTTAATTTAAAAAAATAAATAAAGATAATAAATATACAAAGTTATATTTAAATGTTTAAAAGATGAAATTTAAATAAGAAAGATAATATTTTCTTTTCTTTTTTATTTTGGATATTTAGTAGGATTCACTAATATTCAGACAGGTAGATTCCTATAACTTCTTTGTAATTTATAACATTAAACTATTCAAATAACTTATTTAAAACATATATATTAATGCCTAATTAACAATTAACTTAAATTACTTGTAATATATATATTTATAAAAGATATTTAGTCTATGTGTGTGTATAGATATATATATCAATATATATATATTGGAAAAAATAGTCTCCTAAGGAGCTTGTTTGGCATGTCCATGAAAATGTAAAGTAAATGTGAGTATAAGTTTCCATGTTTAAATTTTTGGTTGATTACCCATGTCTACCTGTTAAGGTGTGGCATGGTTCAACTTTTATAAATTTTGATAGAAATTGCATCTGCTCAAGATTTCAACTTGAAAACAAGAGACATAGTTATACTCTATTGATTTGCGGAATGAAAATCACAATTTAGAACAACATGCATAGACATGCAATAAGCAAAACCAAAATACATAGTGATTTATAGGGGAACCCAACTAGGAAAAACCCCTCAACCCTTTTTGCATTAATTAGTTGAATAGAGAAACTATGACAATTGATAGCTCCATATTTGAGCTTAACCTACAAAAGAATAACTATTCTCTCTACTCAATGACAAAATCTAGCCATAAGTTAGCCAATTATTTTCCAACCAAGCCTCTTATTTCCTTGCTCAAATCTCGAGGAAATTTGCCCTTAAAATATAGGAGTTTCCTCAAAATTCATTGTGCAATTCCCAAGGATTGATAACTGGCTGCATCCAACACCTGTACACTTAAAACTAGTTTACAACTGATGTTACACTTCCTTGTCATATCCACTTCAGTTTAGGAATTCAAATTCCTTGCATGCACTAGCTATTTTGGGATGATTGATTAGTTAACTCACATATATCTGAGTTAAACTATTGTCCCACTGCACAACTGACCTTCAACTGACTCCAACAATAGTTAGAGGTCAGTTAATTGAATAAAATTGAAAATAACTTAACTAGATTACTAAAATTTAGCAATCACACATGCATAACTAAAATCCAAGCCCTCTAACTTGAATTTACTTAGCTAACTAAGTGAAAAGAGCCATGTCACACTAGTTAACTACCACCAAGTTATCCTACTGATGTGGAAATTCGATTTACTCAATTTGAATAAGGCTAAAGTCGAACTGAGCCTTTCTTGCTACATTTTTTCAACACTCCCTCTTAGCAAGAAAGGGATTTTACAACACCCCTATCCTGCACCTGTGGAATTATAATTTACCTCTTGACAATGCCTTTCTCAATATGTCAGCATCTTTCTCCTTAGTTTGAATGGACTATAGCAACATAATTTTTCTCTGCACATAGTCCCGCAAATGATGATACCATATATCAATGTGTTTGGACCTGTCATGAAATACCATATTCTCAAAGAGATTAATGCAACTGCTATTATCACAATATATCACTGCCAAATCCATCTCCTGAATGAATAGTCCCACAAGTATTATCCTCATCTAGATTGCTACACACGTTGCTTGGCTTGCAGCCATGTATTCAACCTCTTTTGAGCTGAGTGCCACATACCTCTACTACCTATTGTACTAGGAAATATGTGCAGACCCAAAAGATAGCACTTGATGTACTTTTCCTTTCGAATGGAATCCCTACCCAATTTGCATTAGTGAAGCCTTGAAGCTTCACTCCCACTATCTATATGTACCATAATCCATACTAGGTAGTGCCTTTGAGGTGCCATAATACATGCTTTTCTACCTTCCAACATAATTTGGTAGGCCTCACCATAGCTTTTCCAAGTTGGTTGACTGCATAACACATTTTGGGTTGTGTTTTCACAAGATACATCAACGAACCCACAAGCTTCTTGTAAATGGTAACATCAGCTTTCTCACCTGAGGAAGCATACTCTTTCCTCTAGTTTGTAGCTAGAGGTGTGTCCATGGGCATACAATTCTCCATGTGAAATATCTGAAGTATCTTGTTAGCATACTTGCCTTAAGACACAAACAATTCACCATCACCCTGTCATACTTCCAGCCTGAGGAGGTAATGCATGAGACCCATGTCTTTCATCTCGAATTCCCTTGCAAGATCTGCTTTACAAGAGTGGATCAGCTACTCATCACCTGTTAATATTAAATCATCAACATACAAAACAAGAATAAGAAAGTTACCATCTACTACAATGTGATAGAAGTTTGTATTTGCTTCACTTTTGGTGAATCCCAATCCAATGAGATAATTGTCGATCCGAGTGTACCATGCTCGGGGTGCCTGTTTGAGGCCATACAATTCTCTCCCGAGTCTGCACACATGTGAATCCCAATCACATGTCTCAAATCCTTCCAACTGATCTATGCAAATTTCCTCCTCAACAAAACCATTGAGAAAGGCGGTATTCACATTCATCTTGTGGATTTTCCACCCCATCTGCGTAGCCAATGCAAGAATTTATCTTATTGATGAATATCTTGCAATAGGTGCAAAATTTTCCTCATAGTCCACTCCCTCTATCTGAGAGAATATTTAGCCACAAATCTGGCATTGTTCTTCTCGATGCTCCCATTAACTACATGCTTCATTTTGTAGATCCATCTTGAACCAACCATTAATTTCCCTTCTAGTCTTGGAACCACCTCCCATACATTTTTCTTCCAATGGATTCATATTCTTCCACCATCGCATCAACCCAAACACGCTGAGAAACTTCTTCGTCAAATGAAGAAGGCCTTGTCTCAATGATATCTATCATGAGAGCTATGTACCCATTGTACCTATTATGTGACCTCCTCTATTTGCATTGTTATGTGAGAGCTCCCATATTCTCCCTAGCATCCTACAATGATCTATCAACTTCTCTGATTCTCTTCCTCTCCTCTCTGGAATATTCTGGTTGAGTGGGTGCCTCCACTCTACCTCCTGTTTGTTCCTCTGTATGTGGCTACTCCACAACTTCCTAGAGCTCATCCTGAGGCTCCTCTTTTGGAGCTAGAAGCTCTTGCTCCAGTGGGATACTCAGCTGTCATTCCAAAGAGAACCTCATAGCCTTTTCCTCATTTAATTTGATGTCTCTCCTCACAACTGTCATCCTAAGTGAAGGTAAATAGACCTAGTAATTTTGGGGAGTTTTGGTGTATCCTAAAAAAACTCCCAACTCTGTTGTAGGCTCAAGTTTCTTCCTTGAATATTTGGAGAAATGCCAATAAACTGAAGCTTCAAAAATTTTGAAATAAGACACATCAAGCTTTCTCCTGGAGAAAGATTCCTTTGGTGTGATCATACCAAGTTTATATGAGGACTCTAGTTCCGTAAGTAGATAGTTGTGTTGCATACATATGAACATAGATGTAATGGAGGCCCGCCCGGGACGCTTATAAGAGACTTAGCCCATAAGGATCAGGATGACAAGCTGAGTGCAATGGTACTATTCACTTGTCAGCTTCAATTTTTGGGTGGTCCCAAATTTTTTCATAGTGACGACAAGTGACCCGATTTGTGTATGGTAGAAACCAGAGCTCAATCTATGGCCAATGAGAATATGGAGACCATTACAAGACACCGTCACAAAGGGAAAGTCAACGTTACAATCAAAGGCATATGCTTTTAATGAAGACCATGAAGGAGAATCTAGCCATCATCTTCACTTCCATGGAAATCACCAACATTCCCACCCTCGACCTCCCAAGCTGGACATGTACAAATTTGATGGCTTTGATCCGTCAATCTAGGTAGCACAAATGGAACAATATTTCACTCTGAATCACATCATAGATGATGAAACTAAACTATTTGTGGGAGGCCTTTACTTGGACCAAGAAAGATGGGAATGGTGGCAGTGGCATTATAAATGCTATACAAGGACAATTACTTGGAAGGTGTTCGCAAAATCTATTTGTGACCGATTTGATTGTGAATCTAATTTTTTGGGTCATCTTACTAAGCTTAGATAGACAGGCATAGTAAACGACTATATTACAACCTTTGAGAAATTTGCCTTCTGCATAGCAGGTCTGGGAGATGAATTCTACTTGGAATGTTTTATAAGTGGTCTCAAAGATGCCATCCAAGCCCACGTCTGGATGCACCACCCAGCCACATGGATGGATTCGGGCACAAAGGCTATTGAAGTGGAACATGCTTTATCAACCCAGTCGCTTCGTCCAAATTTCATAGCTAAGGGACGCCCCACCTAGGCTCAGGGTGCTACCCAAACACTTAAGGTTCAAAAGGTGTCCCTCGCAGAAATGGCTAAAAGAAGAAACAAAGGATTGTGTTACTACTTTGATGACAAATACTCCCTGGGGCATAAATGCAAGGAACCAAAATTCTTTCAAATTGATGCTACTGATCACAGTTCATTTGAGGAAGCCCCACCTTTTGAGGGACCAGAGGAGGAAGATGAGGACAACCAGTAGGACAATGAGCTCCCAGATACACTAGAAGAACTAGTTATCTCGCTTCATGCTTTGGCAAGCATTTCTTCTCCCCAAAATCTCAAAATCATAGGTTTTATTAAACATCGCCTTGTAGTAGTATGATTGATAGCGGTAGCACGCATAACTTTATCCATCAAAGAGTCATAGAAGTTGTCCATTGTTATGTTAGAGTAGTCTCTAATTTCTAGGTCCAGATTATTGATGGGGGGACAATGAAATGTGAAGGCCGCTGTGAAAATATCAAACTTCAGATGGGAGATTACCACCTAAAGACCCACATGTTTTCCATCAACATGGGTCAGTGTCACATTGTCTTGGGTGTTGAATGGCTCCGCACACTCGACCCAATCACAATGGATTTCTAGGAGTTATATATGAGCTTTAACAGAAGGACCACACATATACCCTCTGCAGACTCTAGGCAAGTACTCCTTCTATCAACAGCTCGCATCGGATGGAAAAGTTGTTAAAAAAGGGCCACCATGGATTTATCACCCAATTTAAAGCCATCCAAGCCTTCGAACCCATTACTCTTCATATTCATCTTGAGATGCAACAGGTCTTAAACAACCACCCACAGGTCTTTGAAAAACCTCATGAGATTCCACCCTCTAGAGGGGAACATGATCATAGCATCACTTTGGTCCCAGGGGCACAAACACTGAATGTGTGCCCATATAGATACCATTTCACGCAAAAGAATGAAATTGAAAAAATCATCAAGGAACTCTTGGAAGCCGATGTCATTCATCCTAGCATCAGTCCTAATTCATCACCTATGGTCATGGTGCTC